>JAAGEH010000370.1:2302198-2441626 GCA_011751065.1 Lasiurus cinereus
AGGGAGGAGAGGGCTGAGGTCTGGACTCCTGGGTCTGAGGGAGGAGGCCTGAGGCCAGGACTCCTGGGTCTGAGGGAAGAGGGCTGGGGACCTGGACTCCTGGGTCTGAGGGAGAAGGGCTGGGGGCCTGGACTCCTGGGTCTGAGGGAGGAGGGCTGAGGCCTGGACTCTTGGGTCTGAGGGAGGAGGGCTGAGGCCTGGACTCCTGGGTCTGAGGGAGGAGGGCTGGGGCCTGGACTCCGGGCCTGAGGGAGGAAGGATCACTGAGGGACCAGCTCAGAGCAGGCTCAACCACCCTGGGTGCAGGAAGGTCCAGAGGAGCCTACCGCATGCCCAATGGCTTTACAAGCCTCTGGGGCGTGGGAGACCTCATTCCTCTCAATGAGGCAGGAGAGGACCAGGCCCTGACCTAGCTGCTCCTTCCCTCCCTTTCCTGGCTGAGGCCTGGAATCCCCTCCCTCCAGGAGCTTTGTGCTGAGCCCCAGTTCGTCTGTGAGGACATGAGCCGGACAGACGTTTGTCAGGGGAAACTGGGTGAGACTGCTGAACCCGCCTAAGTCCCCAGGTCCTGCCAGTTGCAGTGGGGACCCTGACACCTCTGCCCTTCCCTCCCCCACCCCCCCACCCCCGCTGACCTCCTCCCCCTATCTCTCAGCCCCCCCTCCATCTCTCCTCTCCCTGGGCCTTACCTTCTCTCCTCCAAGGTAACTGTTGGTTTCTTGCGGCCGCCGCCTCCCTCACTCTGCATCCCCGACTCTTGTGCCGAGTGGTGCCCCCTGGACAGGGTTTCCGAGACAACTATGCAGGCGTCTTTCACTTCCAGGTAAAGCTCGGCTCCTCTGCTCATGCCTGTGTCCCCTCCCGCCCCCGGCCCCCGCCCCGGCGACTAGTTTCCGAGGTGATATTATTTCTTTGGGGCTGGAATGTTGGACAGGTACAGCGAGGTCGGGGGTCAGAGGCTGGGCCAGGGGCGGGCTGGACCCTGAGCCAGGCTGTCCCTCCACCAGCTCTGGCAGTTCGGCTGCTGGATGGACGTCGTGGTGGATGACAGGCTGCCCGTGCGCGAGGGGAAGCTGATGTTCGTGCGCTCAGAGCAGCGGAACGAGTTCTGGGCCCCGCTTCTGGAAAAGGCCTATGCCAAGTAAGCCCCCCGCCCGCCCGCCGCTGCAAACCCACAGCCCCATGCCAGACCTGCTCCCAGACCCCCAGAGCCCCTCCACTTCTGGGCTCTTCGAGATACCTTGCTGAGGGCTCCAGATCAAGTCACAGCCCTGGGACCCTAATGCATACCATCCCCTGAAGCCGTCCAAACTGTGAACGCCTTCCTCCACCAACAGGCCACTCCGAACGTCCTCAGAGAGAGACCCACCGAACACCAGCACCCTTAGAGGTCCCTTGGGCGACCTATAATCTGTTTCTCCTGATCCACTGAGAAATCCAAAGCACTCCCTTAAAATACTGGGTGTAAGACCTGGACCTTCAAATCGTTGTCTTTCCCCATTCCGTGCGTCTGAAATCCCTGACAAGCCCCATGGGGATTACCCCAAAAGGAGACATCCATCTCCCAGAGACTCCAAGTTTCAGACAGCCCCCAGGGTACCCAGAATTCTGGCTGAGCTCTCCTGAGACCCCCAAATCATTCAGTCCTGGTAACCCAGGAACAAAAGGCTTCCAGAGTGTGCCACAGCCCCCCATCTCAAGAGTCTGACAATTTTCAGAATAGCCCCTAGGACCCCACACTCTGGGACAGAGGTCCCCACATCCCCATGCCAGCCCTGCTCCCACAGGCTCCACGGCTCCTATGAGGTGATGCGAGGTGGCCACATGAACGAGGCTTTCGTGGACTTCACAGGTGGTGTGGGCGAGGTGCTCTACCTGAGACAAGACACGGCAGGCCTCTTCTCGATCCTGCGCCACGCCCTGGCCAAGGAGTCCCTCGTGGGGGCCACTGCCCTGGTGAGAGAGTCAGGCTCCCATGGAGACCCACCAGGACCCTGTGCAGGAGGGGAAGGCATGCCATGTCCTGCTCTCTGTCACGGGTGGCTCATTCTCTTTCACAAATCAAACACCAGCAAGTTGAAAGGATATTGATTTGCTCTCATAATGCAGGACCTTCAGGCACAGCTGGATCCAGGTGCTAGGCAGACATTGTGAATGTGTTTTTCTATTCCTGGTTCTATTTCTGGGTTAGCTTCACTCTCAGGCAGGCTTTCCCTTCATGGGCCCAAAAGAGGCTCCCACAGTTACCTCCCATCACCGCGGGGTTGAGAGAGAAAAGTACCTCTGTCTGAGAATCTCAGCAAAAGTCCAAGATAGATATTGATGGGCTCAGCTTGGGTCATGTGTTCATCTGTGAGCCAGTTATATGCTCATTCACTCACTGAGTTGGTCTAACTCATTCACTCATCCATTTACTTAACCCTGTACTAAGTTACCCACGTGCGTTGTCTTTTATGTTTCTCTGCCTCTTTCTCTCTGCCTGTCTATTCTTCTTTTAAAAAATATTTTTATTGATTTCAAAGAGGAAGGAAGAGGGAGAGAGAGATAGAAACATCAATGATGAGAGAGAATCATTGATTGGCTGCCTCCTGCACTCCCTCCACTGGGGATCAAGCCCGCAACCCAGGCATGTGCCCTTTACCGGAATCGAATCTGGGACCCTTCAGTCCGCAGGCCGACGCTCTATCCACTGAGCCAAACTGGCTAGGGCTGCCTGTCTCTTCTTTATCTTTCTTTGTCTCTAGGTCTCAGTCTCTCTCCTCCTCCCATCTGTTTTGTCTCTGGTCTCCATCTCCCTCTTTCTGCTTCTCACACCCCTTCACGCACCAACTCCCGCTTCCCCTGGGAGCCCTGTGTTATTCAGTTGGGAGCTCTGAGAGGAGCACATACTTTAGCCACATGAGACCCTCTGATCGGACAAGGAGCAGAGAAGGAACAGATGAGAGGGAGGGTCCTGACCTCCATGTGTTCTCACCATCCTATCCTCTGCCCAGAGCAATAAGGGCGAGTACCGCACGGAAGAGGGGCTGGTGAAGGGACATGCATATTCAGTCACGGGCACGCACAAGGTGAGCAACCCCAGGGTGGGCTGGCACAGGGCGTCCAGGCGCTAAGCCCCCACTGACGCTGTTGCCCTCAGATGTCCCTGGGCTTCACCACGGTGCGGCTGCTGCGGCTACGGAACCCGTGGGGCCGCGTGGAGTGGAACGGGCCCTGGAGCGACAGGTGGGATGGAGCTGGGGTGGTGGGAGGGCCAGTCCCCACCTGCCCTTCCCTCACACCCCGGTCTCCCCAGCTCCCCACACTGGGACGTGCTCCCCCCGGGGTGGCGAGATGCCCTGCTGGTGAGGAAGGAGGACGGTGAGTTTTGGTGAGTAGGAGAGGCCCTGGCGCGTCGCAGGGAGGGGCCAGTTCTGCTCGAAGGGACATGGCAGAGGTTCAAGGGGAGAGGTCCCAACGGGAGAAACTGTCCATGTGAGCGGTGATTTGGGGGCGGGCCTCCAGCTGGGGAGCTGGAGACGAATTAGTAGTAATATTAGGGAGCCTGGGAGGCATAGGAACCGCTGTGAGGTTGGGGGTGGAGAATATTCAGAGCAACGGAGGCGGGGGGGGGGGGGGGGCGTCGTGGTGATGGGCATTTCTCCAGATTTGGCAACATGGAGGGCTGAAGGACGTTTGTTGGTAACTGAGAGTCTGAGGGCCTTGCTATTTGTGGGCTGAAAACAATGGGACCGTTTGAAGGAAGTTAGTGGGTCTTGGCTATTTGTGGGGCATTTCTGAGGACTTAGAGAAAGTCGGGGGAGCTGGAGGGCTCAGGGATTCGGGGGTCATTCTGGAAACATACTAGCTGGTCGACTGCAGGGTACGAAGCAGTACTTGAGGAAGCTGGGGCCTTGTGATTTGGGGGTTGGGCAGTGTGACTTGGGGCCGCTTTGCAGGATGGAGCTGCAGGACTTCCTCCGCCACTTCAACACCGTGCAGATCTGCTCGCTGAGCCCCGAGGTGCTGGGCCCCAGCCCGGCGGGGGGCGGCTGGCACACCCACATCTTCCACGGCCGCTGGGTGCGAGGCTTCAACTCCGGCGGGAGCCAGCCTGCTGCCGGTGGGTGAGGCCTGGAGGAGACGGAGCGGTGAGCCAGGGGGCGGGGCAGGCCGGGTGACCCCATTTCTTCCTCCTCTACCAGAAACCTTCTGGACCAACCCCCAGTTCCGGCTGACGCTGCTGGAACCCGATGAGGAGGAAGATGATGACGAGGACGGGCCCTGGGGGGTCTGGGGAGCCGCAGGGGCTCGGGGCCCGGCTCGCAGAGGCCGCGTCCCCAAGTGCACTGTCCTCCTGTCACTCATCCAGCGCAACCGGCGGTGCCTGCGGGCGCAGGGTCTCACCTACCTCACCGTGGGCTTCCACGTGTTCCAGGTGGGACCTCTGGGCTGCGGAGAGGCGGTGGGAGGCTGGGGGGCCGAGGTGGGGGCACAGAGACGCGCAGAGGGCAGAGTGGGGGGCACATGCTGAGCAGTCAGGGGGCCCGGGGGAGGCGGAGGGGCGGGGGGGGGCGCGGAGAGACTGGGTCAGGAAGGAGTTGGAGGCGGCGGCAGTGGGGCTGAGGGTCCGGAGGTGACAGGAGCAGAGGGACCCAGGAGGCGCCGGAGAGGCTCGGCCAGGGGCTCAGGGGGAGCAGAAGGGGGAGCAAAGAGGCGGGTCTGAAGGAGGCGGGCGGCACTCTGAGGGCCCTCCCGCCCCCGTCCTGACTCCCCTTGTCTCACTCCGTACAGATCCCAGAGGAGGTGAGTCTCCGACGGCACCCCCTCCCAGACGCCATCCCTCAGCGAGCCCCGAAGCCGCGGACTCCCTGCGGGAAGGCGGGGCGGGGCCGGGAGGTGTGGGGGCGGCGATGGAGCGCGGCCGGGGGGGGGGTGGGGGTGGGGGGGCGGGGGGGGGGGGGGGGGGGGGGGGGGGGGGGGGGGGGGGGGGGGGGGGGGGGGGGGGGGGGGGGGGGGGGGGGGGGGGGGGCCCGGGGGTGAGCCCCGCGGTCGCCGTCACGCCGTCCCTGCCCGCAGCTGCTGGGCCTCTGGGACTCCCCGCACAGCCGCGCGCTCCTGCGGGGCCTGCTGTGCGCCGACCGCTCGCCCTCCTGCGCGCGCCGCGACGTGAGCCGCCGCTGCCGCCTGTTCCCCGGCCACTACCTGGTGGTGCCCAGCGCCGCCCGCGCGGGCGACGAGGCCGACTTCACGCTGCGGGTCTTCTCGGAGCGCCGCCACACCGCCGTGTGAGCCGCGGGGGAGGGCTGGCCGCCCGCGGGGCCCGGGCCCGCGCCTGCCGGACCCCAGGCGCGGGGTGAGCGTCTCCCCGTTTCTGGTCTCATTCGCAGGGAGATAGACGACGTCATCAGCGCCGACCTGCACGCTCTCACGGTGAGGGCCGCGCCGGGGTGGGCGGGGGCCCGCGTGGCCCCAACTAAACGCCCCCTCCCCGCAGGCCCTCAGCATCCCCCTGGACCTGGGCCTCAAGCAGCTGTTTGTGGAGCTGGCGGGAGAGGTGCGGAGTGGGCGGAACCTTCCTCCACCCTGTCCCAGCCTCCTTCAGCTCCACCCCTCTCTCTCTCTCAAAATGCCCCCAGCTGGGGCCTGGGAGGGGCCTGGGAGGTCCCATCCTTCGCCGGGGGGCCCCCCCGCGGCCCCGGGGGGGGGGCGGGGGGGGCCCCCCCCTCGCCCGCCCCCCCCCCCGCCCTCCCCTTTCTAAGGTGCCCTTCGCCCACAGCTCTCCTGGCCCTCCCTCCCAGGCTGGTCCGCTACCCGCCGCCTCCCCATTGCAGCCCTGACCACCCTCCTGGGCTCTGAGCTCCGGAGGGCGGCGGGCTGCCTTTGCCTGTCCCCAGCACCCCCAGCCTGTTGCTCCGCCGCGCCCAGAGCCTCTTGTGGAATGGCTGCTGCGTGAGCGGCCTCCTCAGCCGCTCTCTTTGACCAGGAGGAAGAACTGAGTGCCTCTCAGCTCCAGACCTTACTAAGCATTGCCCTGGAGCCGGGTGAGTTGGGACCAGAGTGGTCCTCACAGGGCCCGGATGTGGGAACCCGTGATGCTGCTGGGAGTCTGATGGCATTTCCTCACGCGGGGGCCCTGGACTGGTGGCCCCGGCGCAGAGGCTCCCAGCCCCCGTCCTCTGAGGGACAGCAGGGCGTTGGGGCTGCACTCAGAACTCCCTCGCCTGGCTTCAAGTCCCAGCAGTCCTGTGTGCGCCTCAGTGTCGATAAGATGGGGGTGCAGTAATCCCGGGCACTCACATCGATGGCCAGCCCACAGGAAGCTTGGGGTTTTGTTTGTTCCTGTAGCCAGGGCCCACAGCTGGACCCGAGAAATCGGCCTCAGGACCTGTGAGCAGCTGCTGCAGTGCTTCGGGGTATGCGCGGGAGCCGTGCCTGGGTGGGAGGATGGGATGTTGGCACCTCTGCCCCCCTTCTGGGGACACTGACTGCAACCAGATGTCCCATCTCCAGCATGGCAGAAGCCTGGCCCTGCACCACTTCCAGCAGCTCTGGGGCCACCTTCGGGAGTGGCAGGTAAGGTGACTTGGGTGGAACCATCTCCTGGAAGACTTTACTAATAGGGGCACAGATGCGCTGTGGGCTAGCAGGGCCCCAGGGGAACAGGGGACTGGACCACACCACACCAATGCAATGTGGAGGGATCTGGCTAGGATGTCCGTGCTCCATCAACCTCTGTGGTCCCTTTAGAGTGGAGGTGGGAAACTTATTTTCTGCCAAGGGCCATTTGAGCATTTATAACATCATTCATGGGCCATATAAACTTGTCTTCAAAACTAGCCTGCTCTACTTAGCCAAACATTTAATTAACTCACCCCAATGCCCTGGGAGGGCCAGAACAAATAATTCCAAGGGCCTTCTGCGGTCTGCAGGCTGCACATCCCCATCCCTGCTCCAGGATCACTGATGGACTTAGTGCTCAAGAACACTGGTTCTGGCCTGGGTTGGCATTTTAGTTCCCAGCTCAGCCCACCTGGCTGTGTGATCGAAGGCCAGTACCTCCCCTTGGAGGCCACTTTGCTTATCTAGCAATGGGGGGTGGTGATCCTCCCTCCACATCCCCTCCTCCCCTGAAACCCATGTGAGAAGAAATGGCCTAAGGCTTCTCTATACTAAAAAACGGTGATAAGCCACCACTTGTTGTGCCCTCAGTAGGCCCCTGTGGGTGATCTTAGCATGTCCTCACAACCACCTTGTTACAGCTCTTATTATCGATCCCATTTTACAAACTGGGAAACACAGACCCAAAGTGGTCAAGCTGCTTCCCCACACCACAAAGCCAGGGGGAAAGGGAGCTGGGGCGGCACCCAGCCTGCCGGACGGACTGACCTATTCCTCCCCACCCAGGCCATATTCGACAAGTTCGACCAGGACGCCTCTGGCACCATGAATTCCCATGAGCTGAGGCTGGCGCTGAATGCTGCAGGTATGGACAGAGGCCTTGGGGTGAGTCGTGAGGATAGGATCGGCTTCCCTCCTGCCCCCTCCTCTTTGAGTCCTAGCAGCCCACTCAGCTGCCAACACCCACAAAGCCGACCTCCCAGCTTGTTGCCAGCTCTTGGCACGGACTGTGACCTTGAGAGGCCACAGGGAGAATCCTGTGTGGGAGAAGGAAGGTGTGAGAGGTGATGGGCCAGGGAGGGCTGGTGTCTGAGAGGCCCGGGTCCCAGGGGCACCGTGGCAGAATGTCCTATATTCCCATGAGCTGGGGTTGGAATCCAAACTACTGACTTACTCCTGGGGGGCCCTTTCCTAGGCGTGTGAGTCCATCCCCTTGAGCCTCCATTGCCCTCTGTAAAGTGGCTCCAACACAGAATGCCTGCAATAGTTCAGTATTCCCCCTTGTGTGAAGGGAGCAGGGGAGGGAAATCAGACAGGAACTCCTGGACTCCTACCTCACCCCCAGCGAAGTGAGGGGTACAACGTCAGGAAATCAAAGATCCAGGGATGTGCAAGGAAAGAAAGGAGCCCAAGACAGAGGGGGAGGGATGGAATCAGAAGACGGGGAGACGAGGGACAGTGGGAAACAAAGCCCCAGACAGACAGAAGCAACGGCGAGAGGGAACAAGAAGGTGCAGGTTTGTACTTAGTATCACTGAGCACCTGATACGTGCCTGGTGTACTATAGGCGGAAGGAAACTGATCAAGTGCTCTTGAGATTCCATGGTACAAACAGCAAATAAAACACCTAGGTCAGATGGTGGTAAGTGCTAGGGCAAAAGAAAGCAGGGCTGAATGCTGGGGCATGCAGGGATGGGTGGGGTGAGACAGGACAGTCAGGGAAGGCTTTGCTGAGGTTTGAGCAGGAACTGAAGGCAGTGACCTTTGGGGACACTGGGACAAGTGTTCCAGATAGAAGAAACGCTGAGTGCAAAGACCCTGAGATGTGAACCCGTACCCTGAGGGGCTGGTGTGAGGGAGGGGCCTGAAGCCAAGTCGGGAGGGGAGTGGTGGTCAGAGTAAAGGTTGGTGGTGATGATGGGGAGACAGGAGAGCCCACGGGACATCATGAGGACTTCGGCTCTTTAAAACGTTTTAAATTACGTGTAAGAGGGAAGAGGGAAAGGCAAGTCCAGGTCAGGGTGCAGGGGCTGGTGTGGCGGCAGTGTCTAGCGAAGGGAAGGCCAGCAAGCTCCGAGACCCAGCATCAGGCAGGGTGTCAGGATGGGGGTTACCAGGAGAAACAGCTGTTCCAGTTCAGTCACATCCTTGCTCCACTGAGTCCATGAACACCTGCTCTGCTCTCAGCCCTGGGCAGGTTGATGTTGGGATTCAGTGGTGACTAGAATACCTTTCCTGACCCCCCACGGCTTCCAGTCCAGAGGCAGTGGCTACCAATGACAGCGACAGCCCAGAGTGGTCAGGGTGGAGGTGGGGAGGCCCAGGGAACTGGGGGAGACCAGAGGAGGTGCTCGATGCTGTGTGCTGGGGTTATCTAAGGGGGTTTCTGAAGAGTGAGATGAGGAGGAATGCCTTGGGCCAAGAGGGAGAGGTGCTCTGGGCATAGGGAACAGCACGCACAAAGGAGGCAAGAAGCCAAGGTCCACGTGAGGAGAGGAGGAGAGTGGGAGGCGAGGTTTGGTCTGTAAGGACATCATGTGCTTGGTACAATGGGGCCCTGAGGTGGGGTAACCAGGTCATGGTCACTAGGAGTGAACCTTGGTAAACTAGGTGAGGGGCTTCACCAGGACCAGGAACCCGACGCAGGACCCCACATCAGCACCACAGCACACAGAGCCCACAGGTGGTCAGAGGAAGCTGACCGTGGGAATCCCAGAGGGTTGCTGAAGGGCTCTCGGCCCTTTCACCTCCTCTGCCAGCCTGGGTTTTCCATGGCCCTGGGCACAGCAGCTCTACCCCATCCCACCCCTGAGGGCAGATGAAGGCCAGAGGTCACACCACCAGGATGAGGGGGCAACCTCCTCTTCTCCCCACTCCCCCCCGACTTTCCATGGCACCCAGACAAGGCACAGGTCGAGATAGCACTTGAAAATTATCCTCAAACTGTTTATCTAGACCTGCAGCTTTGCATGCCTGTGACTTGGTGTTGAAGAGTCTGGGAGAATCAGTGTCTGCAGATTTTACAAGCTGGCTTAGGTTCTTCATCAGAGATGTTTTCTAAACTGTAGAAATCACCCCTGATGTAGAGTATAAAGGATCTGACAAGGTTTGCTATACAGAAAAATTCACCAGGGCCCACTAGCAGAAATTCTGTGTTTAAAGAAATAACACAGTTGGTATGTGCCAGACACAGGTCCTACGCTCTCTACATAGAACATCTTCACATAACCTTATGGGGTCAGGGCTGCCATAGTTCCCGTTTGACAGATGAGGAAACTGATGCCCACAGCAACACAGCTGGGTTGAGGCAGAGCTGGGAACAAGCCCCTGTGGTTTCCCTGAGGAGTCAGGGTGGGGGTACCATACTAAGGTGGGGTTCATGGCAGCCCAGGCTCAGAGGCAGCCTCCCCCTAGGCTTCCACCTCAACAACCAGCTGACACAGGCCCTTACTAGCCGCTACCGGGACAGCCGTCTGCGTGTGGACTTCGAGCGCTTTGTGTCCTGTGTGGCCCAGCTGACCCGCATCTTCTGTGAGTGCCACCCCTAGCATGGGCTAGGACACAGGGAGCATGTCTCCCACAGCGGGGGGACTGGGTGGTGGGCACTCACCCGGCCCTCCCTGCACAGGCCACTGTAGACAGCACCTGGATGGGGGCGAGGGAGTCATCTGCCTGAGCCGTCAACAGGTGAGCCTGAGCTGGAGCGGGTGGCACCAGGCAGCTAAGGCAGGAGGCCCGAAAGACCCCTGCCTCAGGCCCACTGTCTTCTCTCACCCAGTGGATGGAGATGGCCAACTTCTCCTAGGATCTTGGCAGGGGAGCGCCTGCAGCTGGAGGCGGGAGAGCTGCGGGAACCCTGCTTGTCGCGGTCAGCCTGCACCGGGTTTATTCCACAGCAAGGGGTTCTGAGCCAAACCAGCCTCCGAGCCCCTCCACCTCTCTGCCTGGCATGGGGGCGGATGCGCTGACATTTGGCAGTGCTTCTGAGCACGGCCTTGGGAGCTGTCTGCCCCACACTCACCACTGGTGACGCTGGGCAAGTCGCTGCCCTCTGTGCTCTGCTCTCCCGGCCTGTGAAGGGGGATGACGCGCCGTCCTTGGGCAGGCTACATGAGCGAGTTGACTGTGTGCTGAGAACAGTGCCTGGCCCTGAATGGGTCCCCAAGAGCATTCTCATTCTACACATTCATAGGATCAGAGATTGTGGCACTCCCAGGCCCTGCCCCACTCTGCGGAGAGGTGCTGTATCACCACTCTGATAAAAGTGAGAGAACAGAGATTGGAGAGAAAGAGAGATACTGTAGACTCCTTCTTAAAAATATTACATGTTTTATTATCCTGTCCCCAGAAGGGTGGTTTATCCAGAAACCAAGAAAAAAAATCAATCCGAATAAAACAAAAGGGGAATGGGGAAGGAACAAAACCATCAACTAACAGGCAGCCAGGCCAGCAGCCCACCCCCCACCTCAGGAGGGTCCCCAGAGACCCATGCCTGACGGCAGACAACAGAAAAATCAGTAAGGGGTTGAGGGAGGGGAGCAAATCAGCTATGTCTTCATTATGAGAGCAAGAGGCGGCAAAGATATGTTGCTAGGTGAATATATATTTATATAATAAATCCGTAACTTAATAAAGTAAATAGTAATTCTCTGAAAGGCTTAAAATTTTTATAGCTTTTTTTGGTGATTTTGTGTTTTTTTTTTTTGTTTTGTTTTGTTTTTTGTTTTTTTGGTTTTGGTCCTTAGAAAATCTGAGAAACGCAGGTCCAGACAAAACCAGGTGGGAGTTGGATGGGGGCAGGAGCAGAAGGCTGGGTGCCCAATCCACTCCTCTGTTGCAGAAGGGGATGACACTGAGCTGCACATCTCACCTCCTGGCAATCGCAAAGGAGGGGAGGGGCGAAGGGAGCAGGGTGGGGTCCTCTTTCCTATTGGGTAGCTGTGGTGCCCTCTGCTTGGGCCCATCACAGGTGTGAGCAGTTCCTGGACAAGGCACATAGGGCTTTGGCCTAGATGTGGGAGGCCTTGCAGGGACCTCGGGAGAAAAGGAGGGGGCAGGCTGTGGTGGGCATTCCTTGGGCCCGGAGGGGACCTGCTTTGCTGTGGGGATCCACTGTCCCCTCCACATGGTTAAAAACAACATCAAACCAATATATCATATATATTTACCAGACCAGAAATGTTGACCCCCCAAAGTCTCCAGTACCCCTATCCAGGGGGAGTGGGAGAGAACCTCCTGGCCAACTGACAAAGAGAGAGGAGAGAGCCTGCCCCAGCCCCTCCCTGCCCACCCGCCCCACCCCCCAGAAAGGACTGACAGAGTGCTTTGCATAGATACAGAGTCAGAGGAACAGGACCAGGGAGGCCCCGCAGCAGGGAGAGGGGCTCCCCCAGCCCCCCCCCCGGAGGCGGTGAAGAGGGGGTGTTTGGTCAGGGCTCTCTGTGGGAGCCTCACAGGTCACTCTCGCCGTACAGGGCTGTAGAGAAGGACTTGTAGTCAAGGGCACCAGACACCGCATCAGGGCCCTGGTATGGTGCCATGCGGGCGATGCAGTACTCAGCCTGGTCAGGGGGCAGCTCCCTCCGAAGCTCCTCGGCTGTGATGAAGTTCTGCGGAAGGCAGGGCCGGACTTTGAACCACCTGCACCCCACATTGGCCCCCAGCCCCTCATGCCCAGTCCTGACTGCAGATGGCCCCAGGTGCTCAGAGGTGTCTGGCTTACCTTGTCCCCAGCCAGGACTTTGAAGGAGGCAATGACCTGGTCGGCTGTGTCTGTGTCGGTAGTTTCCCTGGACATGAAGTCAATGAAGGCTTGGAAAGTCACGAGGCCGCTGTGGTTGGGGTCGACGACGCTCATGATGCGGTTGAACTCAGCATCCCCCTGCGAGGCAGGAGTGGGGCAGGGGACAGACAGCATTTGAGCAGGGCAGGATGGCTTGGCTGGGGCAGCAGAACCGAGCTAGGAGGGCAGGGTCCGACCCCAGTGCACACTCCAAGTTGGCAGCCTGCCTCCAAGGGCCTGGATTCCCCGGGCAACTGCCCCATGAATACCCTCTCCTCTTCCCCTCCCACATTTTTGGGAAGTGGGGAGTGGGGTATAGAGCAAATAGGTCTGCTGCTCCTCAGCCCTAAGCTCACAAGTTAACTCTAGAGGGTGGGGAAGAAAGAAAAGGAGAAAGAAAAGGGGGAGAGAGCTGGAGGCCTGACCTCTTCTCTCTGCAGACTTCCAAGAAAGGGGGTGGGAGGCTCAGGGAGTCATCAGAGGGACCCCAGACCAGCAGATGCAGCAGAAGAAGGGAGGTGAGGCTGCACTAATCTAGTGGAGGGGTATCCCTGAGGACCTGGAAACTCTAGATGGGGTAGCACAAAAAGGAGGAGGAGGAAGGGGGAGGAAGGAGGAAGAAAAGGAAGGGGAGGAGGAGCAAGAGGAGGAGGAGTGGCACAGCAGCGAGGGAGGCAGAAGCTGCATACCAGGCTGTATCCTGTGGAGATAAGCAGAGCCCTGAAGTCATCGGAGTCCATGCTGCCTGTCTGTTTCTGCTCGAGGACGCAGGGACAGCAGGAGGCCAGGCCCACAGTAGGCAAGAGGGGCAGCCCCATGTGCACAGCAGGGAAACAGGACAGTGGCAGGAGCAAGGAAGACCAAGGCGGCCCCAAGAGACCAGGTAAGGGGAAGAGGTCCAGAAAGACACAGGTAGGAAGGAGGCAAGAGAACCGGTGAGATGGTGTACATAACGAAGAGGGGTGAAATGGCGAGGGTGGGGACACAGAGAAGGAGAGAGAGAAAGAAGAGCAGTTAATGCCATGGTCCTCTGGGGCCCAGGGGGCGCATACCTGCCGGTCATTCTCCACGTCGTAGCCCAGGCTGATGAGGCAGGCCTTGAATTCCTCTGGCCCCAGTGCCCCGCCGTGGTCCTGCCGGGTGTCCAAAGGCAGGTGTGCAAGGGGCGGTGTGGAAAGCAGGCCAGCACAGAGATGGGAGAGGGGCCAGGGTTACATGCAGAGGGCCGGGGGCAGGGGGAGACACACGTGGGGGAGGGAAACACAGTTAGAAGTGATGTGGACAAGGCGATGGCCTGGGACAGCTGGGGCAGGTGGAGGGTGCGGGTGGCCTGGAGGGCATTCCGAGGCCTTGGGGCTAGAACAGGGAGGGGAGCTGAATGGTGCAGAATCAAGGATTGAGTTCAGGACTCAGAGGGGGAGGGGACACATCTTGCGTCCAGGGTCTGGGGTGGGAGAAAAGGGATTGCACTCTACCCTGTGCAAGGCGGCAAGGCGGCAGGGTCCTGCTTGATGGTGCAGGGCTGAAGCTGCACCCTCCTCCCCATGGGGAAAGCAGGCAGATGACACATCAGGCCCAGCAGTGGATAGGGACTGGGGTAAACTCTGGCACTCAGGCCCTTCCAAAGGGGCTGCCAAACCAAATCTGAATTCGAAGAACACTGTGTGTCTGCGTAAACCAGATTCTCGGGTTGGGTCTCAACTCTCGGGTGTGCTGGGACTTAGTCTGTCCCAAGGTCTCATGGGCAGGTTGGTGAGGAAGCACGGCCTGAAGCGGGCTCCCCCTTTTCTTCCTAAGGGAAACTGCTCTGATGTGGTCACGGTGTGCTCGACTGCACCACCTTCCATGGCTGAGGCCCTGCCAAGCCCTGTGAGCAGCAGCTGATACGTAGCAACTATGATGTGAATGAACTGACAGATGCAAAGATACAGGGGGCAAGGTGATGGGACAGTGACAATGATGACAGCAGGGAGGGAAGGTGCCAAAGGGCAGACGGAGTTGCTCACCTTGTCAAAGTGGTTGAAGGATGCCCGGAATTCCTGCATCTGCTCCTGGCTGATGCCCTTGGCATCTCGGGTGAGGATTTGGTTCTCAACCTCGTTGATGGTGCGGGCAATGGTGGTGAGCAGCTGCTCCCAGCCCACTCGGATGTGCTGGGGGAGAAGGGAGGATGTGATTACAGGCCGGGCTGGTGGGAGTGCTTGGACCACCACAGCTGCAGCTAAGGGTCACCTGGGACTGGGTTTTCCCCATATGGGAGGGTGTATAGCATGGAGTGAGGCTCACCCTACCTTTCTCCCAAATGCCAGTCCAGGCCCATGCTCTCTTGTGCACTTCATTTGCATACAGGGACAGAGGCATGATACTCACCTGCTGCCTCTGCTCACCAGCAGAGTTCAGTCACCTTAGTATATATTTGGTGACAGATATACGATAGGGCAGGGCCCAATACCTGTGCAGGGTCTATGTGAAAACTTGGCATAGATATCTGGGGCAATGTTTAATTGGTTTTGTGGCATCTACCATGTGCATGATGTAAATACTGTCACCAAAGATAATTTCAAGCTACCAGTATGACGATAAGCATCCCTGACAGTGTAACTGGCCACAGAGAGCTGGCACACACACATGCTGGCACACACTGGCTGGATCTGTTCTCAAGTGAGGACTCAGTGCTGAGGCCACAGTGGGGGCTGGTGCTACCCTCCCAGCTCTCTCGGGAGCTTGTCCTGAGATGTGTTGTCATGGTGTTGGGAACAGTGTTAGGAAAACAGTGATATTAAAAAATGTGCAAACATTTTGATCTAGTCTTTTCAGTCAGGATAAAAGAGACAAGAGGAAGCTGCAGATGCCTTTCCTACTGGATTACGTAGGGCTCTTTCATGCTACAGATGAGGTGTGGGGGGGCCTGATGGGGTACAGTGTACCTCCATGGTGTAGTTGGTGTGCTTGTTGTCAAAGATGAGGGCCTCCTGGATGAGCTGGTGCTGCTGCTCGAGCAGGTCCAGGTTCGGCTTGTAGTCCACAATGCTGCGCTCATACTGTTTCAGGTGGCTCAGTTGGTCCTCCAGGGTACCGTTCATCTCGATGGAGATGCGCCCGATTTCCTACAGACAAGCAGGTGCCACTGGAGGTGGGGCTGGCAGACCCTAGACCACAACCAGCCACACAGAGGAGATCTCTGTTGCTGGTGGGTCCCTCCTCCTAAAAGGCCTGTGGCTCAATGATGATCCCTCCCTGCCTCACCGTGCAGTGTAAAAGCAACCCCACTGGAGAGTTTCTGTGCTAAGTGCTACAATGCCTAACTTCAGTGCACTCTTGACTCACTGTGACTGGCCCTATCTATAAATGTGGAAACTAAGGCTCACTCACAGTAAGAGGCAGAGTCAGATCTGAACGAGGCCTGGCTGATGTTAGAGCCTGTGGCTCCTGACGGGGGCCTCCTGGGCTCCCTCAGTGACCATGCTGTGTAGCTGGCAGGGCTGACAGGGCTGACCCTTGCCCGGCAGTATTGAATTTCAGGGAGGCTGCGCTGGTCAGCATGAGCCTGGTGCATAGTGAGCACTTAGCAAGAGGTGGCCAGGTTGCAACTGTCATCATTATACACCTTCCTGTGGCTAGGCCACGAGGGTTACTGTGAGCACGCCCTGAGGGTCTGAGCTGGGACCACCTTGACCACAGCTACACCACAGCGCCTGTAGCAGAGCCTGCACCAAGCAGTACACAACAGCATTTGTGGAGGAAATGAAATAACTCTTTTCACTCCCATTTTAGAGATGAGAAAACCGAGGAGGAGCAAGGTTAAATTGTGCTTAGCTCACAGCACCAATCAAGGGCAGACTCAAGACTCGAACCTACCTCCACCTGCCTCCTCAGCCAAGTAGCCCTCTGGGTGGTGCTGCCACTTCCATGCACATCATTGATCTACCCTCCTAACTCCACCAAGGGTCAGGGCTCCCAGCTGGTGAGACCTGGGACCCACACCCACTAGGCCTCCAGGCCCGCTGGCCCTGGGAGCACAGATGTTGCAGCAGGGGCAGACAGCCTTTTCTGCTCAATGCCTCCTGCTTACTGGGGGCTTTCTCACTCTGCCCTGGGCTCAGCAGGGCTAGAGCTAGGGCAACGACCCCTCACCTCCATCTTAGTCTGGATCCAGGGCCCTACGATGTTGGCTTGGCTGGCGAACTGGCGGCGGAGGTGCTCATTGGACTGCTGTTTGCTTTGCTCCTCCAGGAGGGCATGGTCCCGTTTGGGCACCAGCTGCTGCACCTGGGGAAGGGCATGGAGCAGGAGCAGTCAGGGTGACGGCCCCCTCACCAGGCCAGCCTTGCCCCTGCCCTGGCCCTGCTGAGGGGCTCTCCCCACCTTCTCCCATTTGGAGTTGATGATCTGGGGGGTGACAGAGGTGTAGGGGTTACTGCCTGACAGTTTGATGTGGTTGCTCTCGGCGATCCTCTGGGCTTCCTTGTGGATGGCCAAGATGGCCTCCCGTTCCCTGTCGGCATCCGGCAACGTTGACTTGAACTGGTCATGGGCTGAGATCAGACCCTGAAAGAGAAGAAGGGGTGAGGGGCAACCCAGCCCCTCAGAAGTCCCACAAGAAGGATGGGTAGGGGCGGACCTCAATCTCCTCAATAGTGTGGACGATAAACATGTCCTGGAGGTCCTCCATGGCACTCTCCATCCAGTTGTTGAAGGGAGCTGCCCGCTTGGCGTATTCCAGGTGCAGCTGGTCAATCGTCTCCAGCTGCTTCTCTGTTTTCTGATGTGGGGGGAGGGGCAGGGACAAAGGAGAGAGGTCAGCCAGTAAGCAGGAAGTGGTGAATCGTGGGCAGTGGTCTGCAGGTCCCAAGGTGTCAGTGGGTATACCAAGATCCAGGGTGACATTGCCCCTCCTCACCTCCAAGGCCTCCCTGCGACTGTGGGTCAGAGAACCAAGGGCGTCCCACTGATCGCAGATCTTCTGGCACCGGGTGTTGACATTGTGGGAGTCATAGTAATCCAGCTCACTGTAGGTAGGATAAAGGGTGGTGAGACCTGGCAGAGGCCTGTAACGGGTGTACCAGACCCACCTGCCCCCTAAAGTCTCAGGCCTTGGTACCAGGGAATATCAATGTTGAAGGCTATTAGTCATCCGCCACTCCTATGACTTATGGCCTCCCGGGGTAGGAAGAATTTAGGAGTGGAGTAAGGGGAAAGGATAAAGAGTGGGCAGGGGCTTCCTCTTGCTCTCTCACTCTATGGGCTGCTAAGCTATGATAAACTCAATGGGTGGGTAGATGGTTGGGGGCACAGAGTGTGGCCCTTGACCAAGTCTGTATGGGGATTGCTTTTCCATTTAAAGAAAGTCGAGAAGAGTATATTGGTTAGAGAGAGAGCATGGACTCCAGAGCTGAGTTCTCTACGCCTGATGTGTGGCCCTGAGAGGGGAAACACTGTTTTCTTGTTTGTGAAGCGTTGGTGAGGTTAATTGCAGAGAGCATGTGAAGTGCTGAGAGCAGTCCTTGACACCCAACAGGTAAAAGTAATAACAGCCATTTATTAAAGGTTGTGTATTTATTTTAATGGGTTTTAACACACACACACACACACACACACACACACACACACAAATAGCCTGCAATTTAATTCTAAGCAAGTGATAATTAAGAAAAAAGTAAGCTGATTAGGATACAGGTACTATTATTCAAATGATTTTGATTTTGAAAATCCTGGGCTGATAATCGTTACTGGCCCCAAGCCCTCCACATGCTTCCTGCTGCCCCCCCCCCCCACCCCAATCTCCCATCTGCCCCCGCATTCCCATCTCCTATAGTCCAGACACTTGGATACTCTTAGTAGCAAAGCACTAGGGAATTGGTATACAGGCAAAATCTTGGTGGCCTGATGAGGGCTGGAGAGCAGGGAACAACTTTGGGAAGGAATAGGACATGAGGACCAGATGACTGTGTCACCTGCCTGGATACAGCAGCAGGCAAGGCTAGCAGAAGGAATAGGAGCAAGGCTATGCTCCAGAGCAGCGGTCACCAACCTTTTGGACCTCGGTCCGCGAACCACGGGCTGGTGACTGCTGCTCCAGAAGGCTAGGCAGCCTGGGCTCCAATCCTGCCTTGACCACTTCCTAGCTATGTGACCTTGACCTCTCTATGCCTCAGTCCTCCCTGTGTAATATGGGTGCCAGAAGACACCAAGATTTAAGGCTGTCACCCAGGCTGGGAGATTAAGTGAGTTGGTACAGGTAGAGCACCAAGTGCCCTTGGAGTTTCCATCACTGCTATTAATCAGGGCTCAACTAAGCTGTCCATCAGGGCTCATTCTGGCTGGCTCTTGGTCCTCTGACTCATCTTTGGGGGAGCTGACAGTACCCTAAACAGCACACACACACACACACACACACACACACACACACCCCGCCCCCCCGTTTTCTCTCCTCGAGGGCTATTGTCCAGAAAGCTGCTTCAGGGACCGCATGTTCCCTGGGTCAGGGTGATGGGTTCATATGGCAGTTCCCAGTGCCCGAGAAGCAGATTGCTCTAGGATTTATTCAAAATGTTTAGCAGCTTCCAAGGGCTCACCGGTCAACTAAGAAACCTACTCATATGCCATCCTCCACGACCCCTGCAGACATCTACGTCTGTGGCCTTGCCTTGCTGTCCTTGGCCTGGGTGTGCCAAATGCAGGAGCTCTAATACAGGAGAGTCTGCAGGACCCCAAGGGGAGGCCCCAACAGGGACCCTGTATTCTAGTACAGAAAGGCCCTATAGGAGGACTTCTGCCTCTGGTGAGCAAACGGGGAACCCCAAGAAAATGAGCAATATGGAACAAATATGTCAGGGAAAATAAACTGGCCTCCCCCAGCATGGGGCTACACAGGGCCTCATGCCGGCCCCAGCCGTGTAGGAACAAGCAGAACTCTGGGAATGATGTAGAAAGGGCCGTTCTAGCTAAGAATCCTATTTTTGAACAGAGCTATTTTGGGAGCCCTGCTGCCCCTCTAGGGCCTACGGATTTTCCATGAAGTAATGGCCTGGGCCTCCCACCCCCAGTTCTCCCTGCTGATGGCACTGCACTGGTGGAATAAGGCCCTCATTCACTGGCTCTGGAGATTCAGTGTACTAATTGTGTGCACAAGTTTATCTGACTGGGGCAGGGAAGGGAGGGTAAAGAACCCGGCTGCCTGAAAGGCCTTACAACAGTGCATTCTGAGCATGAGAGGAAAGGGGCAGAACAATGGGCTCTCTGTGCACTCTGTGCAGCCAAGTCCCTGGGGGAGGAGCAGGGATAGAGGTGGGGGCTGGGCTGCCCACCCTATCAGAGACCAGGGATCTCCTTGCTGTGGCAGGCAGGGAAGTGGAGTCCAGAAACCCCTAGAGCCTGAAGAATCAGGACAAGGAGTCAGAGCATCAGGATCCCACTATGTTTCTCATAAGACAAGAAATGACAAAGACAGCACCCCATAAGGCCCTGGCATCTAAAGGAGGAGTATGGGTGGAGAGGGCTGGGAGACCCGGCTCCAGGCATGGGGGCAGCATAACCTTGGTTGCAGTCCACCACCGTTCTGGGTGGGGTGCTGGAGGGAAAGCAAGTGATGGGCCCATAAGCCAGCACTCACTTGAGCTCTTGGGCAATAGCTGCGATCTGCTCCACACGGTCCTGATGTGCAGCCAGGTCGCTCTCGAAGGCCTCGTGCTTGCGGATGAGGGCTTTGATGTCCGACAGGGTGGCTGTCTCGTAGTCCCGGTGCTTCAGCATGGCTTCCTTCCCTGGGGTGGGGCAGAAGGCAGGAGACATTTAGACAACAATGCACCAGGAGTCCAACAGAGGCCTGTGCAACCAGGGGCAAGGAAATGGCACAGATCAACATCCTATCTAGCGGAGAATGGTGCCATGAAGACTAGAAACTTCCAGAACCTTTTTCCTTGACCTTTCCAGGGATCTCTAAGACCAAATAAATCCTGGATAGAGCTGGGAGACACTGTGGTATTGTAGGCCTGAGCCAGATATCCCAATTCAACGTATGTGTTCTAAACTTAGTGTCCGTAGTGGTAGGAGACTGGAAGCCTGGACTGTTACACCATCTGTAGAGGGCTGTGATCTGGAGAAAAGGCTGGGGTGCAGCCCATGCCTCAGCAGGGTAGAGGAAGGGGAAGTGTTCCAGTTAGGGTTCTTCTTGGAGCCCACCCCTCTGCCTGTTCCCTGGCACTTGGGGGCTGGCTCCCTTGAGAAGGTGGTCTTATCACATACCTATGGGCCCCATACTGTCCTAAGGACTTTGCATGTGCGATGAGGCAGGGCCTGTCATTAGGCCTTTGAAGGAAGGGAGGAACACTGTTATTAGACCTGGAGCCTGGCTAATTATATGCCCCAGGACAGAAGCTCGAGTGGCCCTGGAAGCACAGTAAGGTACTGCAGAACTGGTGGAAAAGGTTAGCCTGGGAGGGGGCACTGCTTTCAGTAAGCCATTCTGGGATGCCCCTAGAGTGGCAGCTCAGAGACCCCCTCCCCATCTGACCAGCAGCTGTCCTCCAGGCGCAGTGACTGCTATGGGATGGCAGGCAGCTTCTCCCAGCAATCCCCTCATCTCTGGAATGGAGCCAACGCCGGCGCCTGAAGCCTCAGTGAGGTGTTGTTGGAGAAGGGCAGGCACAGAGCCAGGACCACTGTAACCTCAGCCACCCCGAGGCCAGGGCCTGGCGTTGGCAGGCAGGAGACAGCAGCTTGGGAGACTGACTCCACTGGCCCTGCCGCCCCAGCCCTGGAGTAGAACACGTAACCACAAAGGCAAGCTTACAATTCCCTTCCCTAAATTGCTTTCTCCCAAGGGTGGGAACCAAAATAGTAGGTTAGCACTTCTCTGCCTCAGCAGAGTTTCAGCACAGACTGGCAAGGGGTGCACTGGACGACTGGGCCACAGCCGTGGCCACCTTGTATGCAGGCCGAGGGGCAGCCACGAAAGGGAATTGGGATAATTTTTTATTCTTTCCCCAGAAGACCCAAGACCTGAGAAGCACTCATACCCCTATAGGCTGTGAGGGATGTTGAGAGGGGTCAGGAGGCTGGTCTGTCCTGTTTTGCATACGTTGGTGGTAGAGAGACTCTGGGCTGCAGGTCTTGGGAATGAGAGTGGGCAGACATGCCTGGGGGTTCCAGGCTGACTCATGACATAGGCCAGGTGCCATAGTGCCTGTGTACCTGCCTGTGGGTAGACAGGGGTGGGGTGAGGGCATGTGTGGAGGCCACTGAGCCAGTCAGTCCATCCTGGCACAAGATCAGGCCAACTTCCCCTGAATACCTTCACATGAAGGCCAGCCCCTGCATCACTACCAGGGGAGGAATACTGGTAGGCCATCAGACCCACACCCCTGGGAATCAGGAGACCATCTTCCCAGTGTTTCCTGGAGCCCAGGTAAGGGACTACATATAGGGCTGATAACATGGGCCAAGAGGCCCTAGAAGGAAAATCCAGAAGCATGATGCCCAGAGTCTGTTGAATGACACGCAAAATGTGGATAATGACGGGAGGAAACAGTTCAGTCCAAGTATGGGATACGGGTGCTGTAAAATCTACTATGGGCACAAAGCCCTCTGATGTAAGAAATGCCAAAACCTGCTGGCCTATGTTTCCCAGGCAGGGACCTCACCTACCTGGGAACTACTGAACACTGGGAAGAGGCTCAAGTGGTATTTGTGGAATGAATGAATGAACTAATGAAGTAAATGCCAACATCCTCTCCTCCAGGGGTGGGGTAGAGCCATGGGTGCCATTTCTTCAAAGTGTGAGGGAGGTGCCTATATCTCTGGCCCAGGTCTCCTTTGCCCCACCTTCTAACATCTCCCTCTGCATTCTTTCCCTGGAGGAGGAGGTTAGGGCATTGCTCTGATCTGGCAGCTGCAGCTGGAGAATAGCCCAGGACTGCAGATCATATAGAGTTCCCATGCTGTTAGGGTTGGGGCCTCTGGGTAGGTCTTAGCATCGGGCCAGTGTTAGGGCTGCCTGACAAAGAGCTGGGAGGGGGACTAGAAGAACTCCCCTGAGGTTCAATGAGGATCTATCTCATGGTGACCCGTGGGTCTGGGAGGGATGAAAAACACACCACGAGCAATGCAAAAACCTGCAAAATCAGCTGGGCAGAGTGGTAGCGATGGGTGAACCCCGAGTTTGGTAATAGCAGGAGGGCAGAGACACTTGGGAAGGAAGGAGGGTGGGAGTCCTGTGGATGATTCTCGGCTTTCCTAGGCACTGGCTATTTTCTGAAGGCTTTTAGGTCCCTGGTATCTGGAATCCCAACCACAGTGTGGGTCCTGAATGAGGGCCAGAGGCATGCTAGAATTCCACATCCTGAGCCAAGAAAACAGGCAGCTGCAGAGCTGCCGAGAAAAGGAGACATGCCCTCACCAAGACCATCCTGCCCTTAGACGGCCTGAAGGCTGCCCTTTTGGAAGAAGCCATCCTGCAGAGGCTCAAGTCCCTTGGAAGGAGGCTCTGGGTGGCTGGCAGTCAATGAGCACACTTTGTAGCTCAGGAGGTGGCTCTAGGCCTTTGCCTTCAAAGACCATGCTCAGGAACACAGACCCGTACAGTGTGAGGTCCTTGGTCACAAAGGGTGTAGAGAGCAAAGGCAGACTGTCTGCACATAGGTTGCCAGGGATGGAAGAACCTGACCCCCACCTCTGCAGAGTGGACAGGAACAGGATCATTTCCTTATCAATCAACATGGCTCAGCTGCATTGCTGGCTGACTGGCCTCTGATGACCCATGAAGGGGCCTACCTATGAGTAATCTCTGAGCCAGAGCAGATGGGCAATGCATCAGGAAAAGGACAGGCTGTGTGTGTCTGAGAGACAAGAGAGCTAAGAGGACCATACCATCAGTCCAGGCCTCGTGGATGGAGGCTTTCTGCCGGAACTTCTCTGCAAGGTGGTCAAGTCGCTCCAGCCTGCGGATCTCATTCAGCAGCCACTCTTCATAGCCCTTCTCAGCCTGCTCCAGGTGCTGCCAGCAGTTGTTGATATCCTGCAGGACATCAGAGGGCAGGGCTATCATAGGAGCTAAGTCATCCAAGATGGCGATGCCTCCCTGAGGGATGCTGCAAGAGGCTGACCATGTCTACCTCCTGCTGTTATATCTGTGTACCAGTCAGGACCCAACACATAGCAGGTACAATTAGTTCTTGTGGGTTAAATGCACAAATGAAAATGAATAAACGCCATGGATGGGACTATGAAACTCAGAAGGTGACTATTCAGGGAATACTGTCCCTTCCTGAGAAGGGATCTCAAGCACTTGGTGGTGGTCCTAGATTGTTTGAATTTGAACTGGGATTCAAACTCAAACAATTCCACACAAACTGGTGTGGTCTGAGGATGGGTATAAAAATCTGGGGAGTGATGAGGAGAGGGGTGTGATAGCGGTGGTGGTAAAGTGTCAATGCAGCCCCACCCACCTCTGCACCCAGAAAGGCTGTGCATTCTAGTTAAGAAAGACTATACTGCCCAAACAATAAGACTGGGGATTGTCTGGTGAGTCTGCACTCCCGGGTTTTGGCTCCCTCTGCCCCCAACCCCTGCCCTCACCGAGACCATCCTGCCCTCGGAAGGCATGAAGGCAGGCCGGTTGCTGAGGCGCAGCTTGGTCTGCAGAGTGTTGAAGTTGATCTCCAGCTGGCACTTCTCTTGCACCTTGGGTGGCTTGTGGACTCGCCGGTAGTCTCGGAAGTCCTCCAGCTTCTGCTGCATCTCCTGAATGGTCTTTTGGGGCACGCGGTCCTCCAGCCAGGGGATGGTGCGCCGGATCCACTCCAGAAGCTGTGGGCCCACAAGAAGCCATGTGGCAGGACCACCCCGGGCTCACAGGCACCTAGCATCCAGATCTTCGAGGGTTCTGTCTTGGGGAATCACCCCTGCTCTCCGGCCTCCCGTTGGGATCCCAGGGCAGAGAATTCTGGGAACGGGTGCCCCCTCAGAACCACTGTACTGTTTGCTGGTTACTTCCTGTTTGTGCCTCTCCTTGGTGGTCTCCCTCATTTAGAGGGTCTCACTGGTTCCCTGTTCATGGACTGTCAATGCCTCAAGGGCAGGACCTGTAGCATGCCTGACTCTCTCAGGGGCAGCCAGTGCTATGCACAAGACCTAGGACATAAAAAATTAGAACATAAAATTGAAAAAGATGGTATTTTTATGAAAAAGATGGTATGTATTTCATGTCTTTGATGCAGTGAGGACAGGCCACAAAGAAGCAAACAAACTATACATTTCAGAACAATCTCGGAGAGTAAAATCAGTTATTATGCAGCGTAGATATCCTCAGAGAAGTGATTCCCAATGACAACTTCCGACAAAATGAGAAGAGCAAGGATAAAGGTATCCTTATATTTACATCTTGATGCAGGATGCCAATCACCCTTTCTTGGGAAGGGCTGGAATCCCAAAATATATAACCTTTAACCTTTTCTTGGTGTTAGAAAGAATGGTGATAACAGATGGTAGCCTTTTCTTTTTAAAATATCCCCTTAACTTGGCAAGATAAAAAGTCAACCCCCATAGTTGGTTGTCAACATTTTTTCTGAATTTTCCTGATCTGTGAAATCTCAATGTCTGGGAATCACTCATTGGTATAGAAGAGCAGTCAAATTATTGCTGTTAGAAAGCTTACCTGTTTTAATTTTTTTTCTATGGAAATTCTTCAAAGTAAAGGACAGAATCCAGAAGAGAATTACTGAACACCCACCATCCCAACCGATGCTCCAGGTCAGGCTCTAGAGCAGAGCTCCCTGGGTTTGAACCCCAGCTCTCTCTTCTACCAGCCGTGTGACAGTGGACGTGAGCCTGGGACTCAGTCTCCTCACTTGGGAAAGGGGGTAACAGGGATGGCAGATCCTAAGCCTGAAGTGCTGTTGCCCAGGACCTGCCATGACAACTGCAGTCCTGGCCAGCACTGCATCAACTCTCAGTCTCTCTATCCTACTGAGTCTGTCTGTCCATGGAGAGGGTGTGGGAATGTTAATTCTTAAAATGCTCCCCAAATGATTCTAAAGCAATGCAGTGTTCAGAAAACTCTATCCTTGAGTATGTGTTGGAACCCAAGCTCTAGACCCCAGGAGCCAGCTAGCATGTTGACATATCAGTTTGATGCTTCTTAACGATGTGAAACCCACCTGAATGGCCACATCACGTACTGGCTTGGGCAAACTCCACAGCCTGTAATCTTACCACCATTTCTAAAAAGTCTCACTGCAACACCTACTATCCACTCTGCAAGTGTCACATGACCTTTGGTCAAGGGTAACAAAGGTGAACCATCTTTCAGCTCTGATGGTATGACTGGGGGTAGGGTAAGTGACACTTACGTCGCTGGCCAGTCTCTCATAATCTTCCATCAGGTGTTCATTTTCCTGATTGACAGCCAACACCTTGCAGATCCGGTTAGCGGCTGTCTCAGCCTGGGATGAAGGAAGTACACACAGTCAGGGCTGCCTGGGGGCTAGGGACCCTCCCCTCTGATAGGCATGTCCCTAGAAAGCTGGCTCATCCACGGTCCACATAGAACTCCCCAAGGAGGAAAGAAGAGAAATGCAGCTTCAGCAAGATGGCACCCTGAGTGCCTATTTCCTGACAGCCCTTGCTGGCGTCTGCACAGCTTACTGCTCAGGCCCCTACCCAGATAATCAGGCCCCTCAACTTTGTTAGCCTGGACCCTGGGGATGCTGGGAAGGGTTGGGAAGCCCTCCACAGTGGAGGAAATGGATTAACAGACTCCTTAGTAGCCCACAAAGAGGAGTGTTGGGTGAAGCTGGGTGGGGTCCTCCACTAGGCCAACCCCTGGATGAAGTCTCCCCTTGGGTGGGAAGGTAGGCTGCAGTGAGGCTGAGTACTAGAGATATAAGGGCAAAGGGTGGGGATGCTGGTGCGCCCCAGAGAAGCCTGGTGGTCAATGCACAGGCAGAACACACTAGGCCTCTTCCTAATCCTTCCCTTGATGGCTCATTAGGCCAAAGTCACCATCCACAGGGCAAGGGATTCACAGAGCAGGGAGTGGTGGAGACAGTGACTACTTTTTGCCCAGAACTACAGGAAACTGTCCTGTGTTGGCCTGCTGAGGGGAGGGTTCGAGGAGTGGAGGAGGGGGAGGGGTTCCACACGAGAGAGGAGAGACCAGGTACCTTTCAGGAAGCACAGAAAGGATCCAAGAGGAAGAGTTGAAACGGCAACAGAACAGGAACAGAAATAGTGAGGAGGGTCTACAGAGTGGTGAGGAAGGAAAACAGAGAGGCTTGGGGATGGCTCCAGACCTGGCTAACTACAGGCACTGATGCCCGGCCTCTCCCTCCACATACTACTTCTGGAACAAGCAAGCAGGTGAGTGGTAAACCAGCCAAGGTTGGTGTGCAAACACACACACACACACACACCGCATTATGCTGCAGGATACTTGCCAATGGCTCCAGGCAGTGCTCCTCAGAGATGAGGTTCACAAGGGCTTGGCCAGTGAATACCAGCCCGAAGTGCAAGAAGCAGAGCAAAGGTTGCAGCTTTTAGGCCAGCCACAGAGGTTAGTCCTTGACCACTTGGAAGAGACAAGGGTACCCCACGCTGAAACCCACTCTCCTGCACAGGCCCACAAAGATGGGGGCTGCTGGTCACAGTTTCTCTGTCCAATTCCCGGCATCCAGCTCAGAGTTCAGTGTTTTAGGTAGTCAGGTTGATGAATGAATGAGTGAACAAGGAGTAAATGCTTTAGCCTGGGGATCAGCTTGAATTTATAAAACAAAAAGAACCCTAGAGAGCATCCTTTTAAGAGATGGGATTGGGGAACACATAATACAATATACAAATGATATATTAGAGAATTGTGCAATTGAAGCTTATATAATTTTATTAACCAATGTCACCCCAACAAATTCAACAAAAAGAGAGATGTGCTTAAGTCTACAGGGAAAAGACAGCAGCAATAATAAAAAGTATTCCATGGCTGGCCTGAGAAGCAGACACAGGTTGAGGGAACCTGAATTTGGGCTAAAGAAGCCTGGATCCTACAATGCCTTTGTGAACAGCAGCTCCAAGGGCCAGGGCCTTTATTTCTTCCCTTATAAGAGCAGTTTGGCTGCCTCAAAATGGCTAAATGCTCTGTCCTGGGCCTTCCTGCCAGTATCCACTCCCACAAATCTCTCCAGGCCTCCATTTCCCTACTACATGGAGTTCAGCTCTAAGCACAGGAGGGTAGCCAGGGCAGAAGAGAAAGCACTCTTGCAAGGGCAATGTGGTGGGCAGGGAGGCTGGCATAGAGCCCGCAGGGGAGAGTCCAATGGCATACATGGTATTAGTTGGGGCTTGTGGCAATGAATCTTCCAGTGCTATCCACCCCTGCCCCACCCTGCCTTCTCACTAAGGTGCGGTCCCTTCCACTTTCCTGCCTATGCCCTCCCACAAAACACTCCAAACACAAGCTCCCACCTCATGTGGGGTAAGTGGCAGGAGGCTATGAACATGGCTCTCTAGCACAGACCTGGGAAGAACCACAGCGGGCAGGGACAAAGGCTGCTCCCACTACCTGACCATGTGCCAGGGATAGTCATCCCTGTGAAGCATGTACTAGTATCATCCCATTGTTTACAGATGGGAGAACTGAGGGAGGTGAAATGACCTATCCAGGGTCACACTGCTAAGAGGTTGCAGAACCTGGGCAGGGCAAACTAGCACAGGGAGCACCTGCTTGACCTGGGCTCTGAAGAAGGTAGTCCAAAGCAGGCAGCAGACAGTCCATGTCCTATGATGCCCTACCCACTCTGAACTTAAATGTCCTCCTCTTTTAATTGAGGATCACAGCACCCTCTGCCATATAAGGGGTGTGTAGGGACTAAGAGTCTGTGTCTAGCATCTAGTAAGTGCTCAATAAACAAAAGCTAGTTTCTTTTTCTCCTCCCTGCCCACTTGCCAATTGGTGACACAAACTCAGGTCACCGGGGGTAGTTGCCCACAACCAGAGCCCCGGAGGCAAGCAAAGGAGACAGAGGTGCCTAAGCCTCCATGTGGGATTCTCTCCTCAGGGGCAGCAGGACATCAGCCAGGCTCAGGGAGAACTGCCACTGGGAACACACTTGTGACTGCTCTGCCTGTGTCAGCATGGCTGCTTGAGACGGGCCCAGAGAGCTGGGTCAACAGGAGTAGACTCAATGAACAGTCTATCCTGCTTAGGCTGAGCCTTTCCTGGGCCATTTGGGAGGGGAAGAAGCCACAGAGAGGGGCAGAGAAGCCAGTTCTCTCCGGTGAAAGGGCACAGCCAGTGCACCAGGCAGGTGGCCTAGTGTGGATCATGAACAGAAAGGAGCAAGGGCAACTGAGTGGTCAGGAGCACAGGTCCAAATTGCAGCTCTGCTAAATTTAATGTGCTGCAGGGATTCAACTGCCATTTCTGAGAAACTAGGATGCTACCACCAATCTCCTGGGGCAGGCTGTATTCACAGAATATCTGTGTCTTGTCAGCACTGGACCAGCGACAGCTAAGTGATGACACTGAAGCACATAGTCACAATAAACCTGCATGACTTGGTCAGTCCTCAGCCTGGCCAACCAGATGGATGATGAGGACAAGAGGCCGGCAAGGGCAAGCCTCTAGACACAGCAGCCAGGTGTGCTCCCACCCCAGCTCACCTTTTGAGCCCCCGAGAAAGCGTGGTAGAAGCAGGACACGTAAGTCATGATGGCTTTCTCATCTGGCCTCAGAGTGCCTACAATATCTGCGCAGAGAGAGAAAGAGAAAGAGAAGCAAGAGAGTGAAAGATGCAGGGAAGACAGCTAGGACTGGGCCCTAGGCTCATGCGGGAGGAATAGCGCTTGCTCTGGACTGGAAGCCAAACCCTGGCTCTGGCTATGCAGGCCATTTTGCTAAGGTTTTGGCGAGGGAAGGGGGTGGATTCTTCTTCTCACCAGGCCTAGATCTGTGACACTAGACATTGGCCTTTCTGAAAATTTAAGATCATTTCTGCCACCTCAGCATAAACCACTTAATAGTTTCCTGGGGCCCTAGAATAAAACCTAAATTATTATTTTAATAATGATTTTATTTTTTAAATATATTTTTTATTGATTTCAGAGAAGGGAGGAGATAGACAGAAACATCAATGATCAGAATCATTGATTGGCTGCCTCCTTGTACGCCCCCTACTGGGGACCAAACCTGCAACCAAGGCATGTGCCCTTGGCCGGAATCGAACCTGGGACCCTTCAGCAGTCCGCAGGCCGATGCTCTATCCACTGAACCAAACCGGCTAGGACTAAAACCTAAATTCATGACTTCAGACTACAACGGTCTCACACAGCTTGGCTCTGCACCTTCACCTCGCTTACTCTTCCCCAGCCATTCCTTCAGTAAGCCACATTTATTTCTGCCTCACAGCCTTTGCACTTGCTCTACCCTCTGCCTGGAATGCTGTTCCTACAGATCTTCACATGACAGCTCCTGGTCATCACTCCAAGTGCTGTTCATGTCACCCCCTGGAGGCTTCCCATGATGACCCCAGATAAAGCAGCCCTTGGGCTTCTCTGTCCCCTCATCCTGTTCCATGTTCTCTACTGTGCTGATCACATGAAATTACCTGATCTGTGAATATGCCTGTTGTCTGCCTCACTCACTAGAATGGAAGTTCCATGAGAGCAGAGATCCTACTTGACAGTCACTACTGTATTCTCAGTGCCTAGTACAGAATCTGGCAAAGATTGGGCCCTCAACGGACAATGTGAGCAAAGGGTGGCAGCAATGCCAAGGAGCTAGGGTATGGCTTCCAGTCGGAGAGGCCACTGCCGTCTGCAAGAGAAATGAGGTGAGCATGGGAGGCGAGAGGCAGCAGTGGCATTGGGCAGTGGCAGCAAGGTGGGCCTGCCTGGCCCTGCCCGGTACCTTCTGCGCTCCCGAAAAGGCATGGTAGAAGCTGGACACATAGGTCATTATGGCCTTCTCGTCGGGCCGGGCCGTGTTCACGATGTCTGCAAGTGAATGACAAGGGTTAAACTGCCCAAGTAGTGGTGGGGGGAAGGAGTGGTCACTCACCGGGATTCAAAGGCTCCCAAGACCACAGATATCCCAGGAGAAGGACCCTTAGAGCTGACTCAGTGACCCCTGGTGACTCTGGTAGGCTCAGCTACACCCTCAGCCCCTCCATCCTCATGGGCTCTAGAAAGGCCACAGCTGTGGGAACTGGATTAAAATGAGGCCACTTCCTCTCTCTGAGAATGGTCTCAAGGGGCTTCTGGACAGTCAACCCCAAGGGCCACCAGAGGCCAGAGGCATGGATCCTGGCTGGGTGGTGCATGGATGGGAAATGGAGAAAAGCCAGAGAAGGAAAACACTAAACACTCCAAACGGGTGGGCTCTGGACTCGGAACCCACAGTAGGCAGGGTAGGTAGAAGCCTTGCTTATTTAAAGGTCGAGCCCTCCCTGGCCACCTTGTTCCTTGCCTTCCCACAGGTATGGGACTGTGTCGGGCAGGGCTATGGCAGCCCCCAGAGTCAATCCTCCTCAAGCTTCCTCTTCCCCACTCCTCACCCTGCTCTATCCCTGAGCAAGTCTGGCCTACACAGGCTACTCCTGCTCTGGTTCCCCTAGAGACACAATGTCCCGGGTTCACCCAAATTCTCCGCCATTCTTACTGGCTCTGCCAGTTGTCTGAAGTTACCATAAGACATACACGAAACAATGTGTTGATTGAACAAAAGGGATGTACGTACCCTCTGCATCCAACATTTTTGGGATGTCTAGGTATTTCTCTGCCACTTCAAAGGCATTGTTCAGGTTGGTGACTGGGTCGTCCTGGGGAGAGGGAAATGAGGAAAGGAGGAAAAACTCAGTCAGGGGCAGGACCCAGAAACAAAAGGGACCCAGAGCTGGCTTAAAAGGAAGGGATCTGGGGAGGGGTTAGGACTGGAAAAGGTACTTTTTAGGCAGTTCTCAGCCACATGTGCTACTGGCAGGGAGAGGAGGCCACCTGGATAGTCAATTACAACCCGAAGTGATGCCTCTGGAAATCCTGCTAGACAAAAGGGACCTTTTCACAGCGGGGGGTGGGGGGGTGGGAGGTGGGGGTGTGTGCTCTTTTCTTAGCCCTATCTCCTCCCCACCCCATTCAGCCTGAGCACCTGTGCATGGCCTCATGTGGCTGACTTGCTCTGGATACATTGTCCTACCTTCCCCACAAGGTTGGAGAACTCCTAGGGCAGGGCCTGGGGCTTACAGGATCACAAGCTTTGTATAGACAAATTAGAACAGGACCCTGCCAGGAAATGTCTGCCAGCAGTGTGGTTTGGAATTCCTTACTCCTCCTCCCCATGAACAGAGAGGGAATGCTTCCAGAACCCAGAAGTTAAGGAAGGGGAGCTACAAGGAATGGTTGGCCAGGCCTTAAAATAACTCTGGCGGTTACAATGCCCATGGAAGGAGAAGGGGATGGTCTCTGAGGTGAGCAAGGGAAGTGAAAACTGAGCCAGGGGGGTGGTGATAGTTGGCACAAGGCTCTCCAGGCTGCCCATCTGATCACAGAATCCAGCTTTGAACACCAGCAATAGACGGACTTGGAGGACGTGATCAGAGTCAGGGTCAGACACAGGGTATCTGTGGACTGTTGAGGGGAACACAAGATGCATACCTTTCTTAGCTTGTCATACTCGATGAGCTCAGGCCTGTGCCGGTGGATCAGGGCATTAAAGGCAAGACCGTCCTTCCAGCTGGGGATGGAAAGGCCAAGGTTATGAGGATGCCCACGCACTGTAATGGGAGTGCAGAAAGGCCCAGGGTATCCAAGCAACAATCAATTCCCATTTATTGAGGTGGTTTAGTGTGTGTGCCAGGTATTGCTGGGAGATGGTATAACAGGGTGGCTGTGACCTTGACTGCTGGAGCTGAGAGTTACGGGGTCAAATCCTAGCACCTCCACTTACTATTAGCGTGACTATGGTTAAGTCCTACAATTGCTACCCGTTTCCATGTCTGTAAAATGGGGATAATAACAGTGCCTACTTCATGAGGATTAAATAAGTAAATATGGTAACACTTAGACCAGGGCCTGACATGTGTACATACATGCAAGGCTCCAATGAATTGGACAGGCTCACTGAGGGGAAATGGCCTACCACAAAAGGCTGGTGCCTGTGCTGTGTGACCTCCGCACCTTGGCTGACATGGCCCACAGGCTGGCTAAATGTGAGGCAAATGAGAACTGGTCACATGCTAGACTGGTCACATTTTTCCTTCCTGGGATCCTCTAAGAGCTGGTTCCTTCTAGGGTCAAGCTTAATGACACTTCCTCAGGAAGGCCACTCCTGACCAAGGTACTCTCCTGATTACTTTCTATCACCTCACTCTATTTTGTGGTCCAGTTTATATAGCACTTCTCACTACCTGAAATCGTGTTGGTTTATTTGTACCTTTGTCAATTAGTGGTCCCCTCTGCTGCAGTGTAACTTTCCAAGGGTGGGGACTCATTTTGGTCCTGCTGTATCCCCACAATTGGCATGCACTAGGCACATATATTTACCGATCCTATATAATAAAAGCCTAATATGCTAAGTGTCCAGTCATCTGGTCATCGTTCAATCAATTATAGAGCAATATGCTAATGATATGCTAAGGCCACTCAACCTCTCACTATGATGTGCATTGACCACTAGGGGGCAGATGCTCCAACTGGTAAGTTAGCTTGCTGCTGGGGTCTGACTGAGTGAGATGGGCTAGACATGCCCTAGAGCCCTCCTGCAGTCCCTCTCCAGTTGGCCAACCTCCCATGTCCCTCCCTGACCCAAATCGTGCACCAGTGGGGTCCCTCTGCCTGGCCTGTGCCCTCTTGCAATCTGGGACCCCTTAGGGAATGTCAGAGAGCCAGTTTCAGCCTGATCCCGCTGGCCAGGCTGAGGGTCCCCACTGGTGCAATAATTCATGCACCAGGCCTCTAGTTGAATAAATAAATGAACAAGAAGTATAGAAAGGACCAGTGAGTTCATGGCAGGAAAAGGGAGACACACAGAAAATCTTGAGGGCGGGACGGTGTGCTATTAGTAGAGTACAATGGAAAGGTCCCCAACCTCTAGTGCTGGGGCCCTGGAGAACCTGGGAGCACAGAAGAACCTCTGTGGATCCCGTGAAGCCCCATTCTTCATTCCTATGTGCTCCCTCCTTCATCCATTCACCCTGGGAGGACACCAGAGGCTCAGAGGGTGAAATCAGAGGGTCAAGCTGGACCTGACCTCAGGACCACCCTGCCTCTGGTCACACTGGATCTTGAGTGGCACTGATCATGCTTGCCTGTGTTCTGGCAACAGTGGACACGTCTCCTTTTCTTCTCCCCCAAGGGAGAGCAGGTTCATCACAGGATTGACTAGGTCTTGTTCAGTAGAGTGGACAAAGTACGTTTTCACCAACATTCAATTCAAAAGCATATCTAGGAATGAGTTCCCCTTGAGAGGTCAAAACCAAAAAAAGATCTTTGTTGTTGCTTCAGAGAATCACTTTGCTTGAGGAGAAGAAGAGTCATAAGGCTGGCCATAGAACTGGCCTTTAAAGCCTTCAGCCCAGGATAGTGAGGCAACTGCCACTGCCATCATCATCACTACCACCACCACTCCTTTTTCTCTTCCACCTCCTCCTCCTCCTCCTCCTCCTCGAGAGGACACAGGAACCTTACAAGGAGCTCACAGGGGACACTGTCAAGAGGAGGGATTCCTGGAGGGCTGGCAACTGACAGATCATGAGGAAAGTACAAGAAAATAAGGGAAGGATAGTGCCTCAGGCCCCAGGAAGAAGCAAGGGAATGAGATGGGTTTTGGGTTGCCAACACTCACCTAATGTGGAAGTTCTGCACATTGACATTCTTGTATGGAGCTGTCTTTCTCTGGCACCAAAGAAGGAGCCCTTCCTTGGCAGAGGTCTCTGCAAAACACACAAAGACACTGAGCACTGGCTCAGACAAAACCATTCTTCTCGTTCAAGCAGAACCCAAGGGACAGGCCACCAGACAGAGTAGCAGCAACAGTGACAGTAGCAACAGCCCCTCCCATTCCAGACATGGGCAGGCCTCTGCTGATCCTAACTGCCGAAGAGCACACATGGCCCCAAGAAGTAACTCATCCAGGGTCACCCCAGGAAATGGCAGTCACAGAATAATGTCAAGGTCCTGAACCTGTGCCATTTTCAGACCATAAGGCCTGTGCCTTTTACTGCCGGGGCACACCATCAAAGAAGCCTTTGATGCTGGCCTCAGCCTCTCCTTGAACAAAGTGAAGAGTCAATGGTGACCTGGACTGATTCCAGATTCACAGAGGCCAAGGTCGGAAAGTGGAAACAGGTAGGCACTGACGCTCAGGGGGCCAGGCTTGACTCCCACTGATGTCTATATGACTCGGATTCCTTGGCTGTAAAATGGAGCTGATCATGCCATCTTCATGAGGGTGATGTAAGGGTCCATTGAGACAGAGGCTGTAAAAGCAAAATACAGGAGTTGGGTGGCTGAGAGTGATCCCTTCATCTACAGCCTGGGCCAGAATCTCCACTCCTGCACATGGTCAGGATTTATAAGTGACACTGGGAAACAGGGATGAGCCTTGGAAGCATGAAAACAAAATGCCTGAAATCCTAATCTAACTCTCCCCAACTCAGGTGGAACCTGGGTGGGGAGAAAGTGGATCTTGGCTGTCAGTAGGACTCTTGGTTCTTACCTTCCACCGAGATGTCCTGGATGGCGAACCTGAGGATGATGGTCCAAATCATCCCCAGCGTCATCTTTGCGTTGCCATCCACGATCTCTGTGTGTAGGGTGGGGGCAAAGGGCGAGAAGGTTGTCAAACCAGACTGAGAGCCCCTTACTCCCAAGGCAGCCTTCCTAACCCATTTAAAGTTAGCTGCCCAGGTCTACCCTCCCTCACCCTCACTGAAGATGTCCCCTGAACACTCTGGGAAGCACAGTCCAAAAGCCTCTAAACATATGTGTCCTTGGCCACGCCAGCTCATTCACTTTCTCTTTGTTCTTTTTAATATATTTTTACTGATTTCAGAGAGGAAAGGAGAGGGAGAGACAGAAACATTAATGATGAGAGAGAATCACTGATTGACTGCCTCTTGCATGCTCCTCCACCGGGGATCAAGTCCACAACCCAGGCATGTGCCTTTGACTGGAATCGAACCCAATTCCCTTCAGTCCACAGGCCAACGCTCTATCCACTGAGCAAAACCAGCTAGGGCTCTCTTGACCCAGCTTAAAAGACTGCTCCTCCCCGAAGCTTGCTCCCAGCCCTCTGTTGACACCTCCATCATGGCTTTACGGGCATGTCTCCCCACTAGTGGGTGCATGTTGTACTACTGTTTGTTGAGAACCTGTCCACTTCCTTCCAAGCCCAATGCTGCCACTTTTGCCCAAGCTACTGTTGTCTCCTCTAGAGCTTGATGCACTTCGAACTATACCAGCAGCTGCAATCCAACTCCACACAGTGGCCAGGGTAGTCCCTTTAAAAATTGCATCAGATATGTGTCACTCACCTACTTAAAGCATCAGTACACCTCAAACGAAGCCCAGCTTACAAGGCCGGCCCTAGGTGACCTTGCCCTTCCCCTTCCCCAACACTCTTTAGCTGTATCCTTTTGGCAAGCCAGACTCTTTTTTGCTTTAAGGACCTCACACCTTCTGCGCACCAACAAAATGCATCCCTCAAATCCCTTTCTCGGATGGCAGGTCTTTCCTATCCTGTCAGCCTCTACTTATTGTCACCTCTTCAAAATGGCTTCCCTGACCACTAGTCTAAAGGTGCTTCCTGCACCCATCGTAGGGCCCCTCTCCCCACCACCCTGCTCTTCCCCTCATACTGATTGCCAACTGGAACCATATATTTCTTGGTAGGTTTACTTGTTCACTCTCTGCCTTTGTGACCACTGCATCCCCAGCACGTGGCCCTGGCCCTTGAGAAAGATAAGATGTTGTTGAAGGAAGAGGAAAGTAAGGCCAAAACCGGTTTGGCTCAGTGGATAGAGTGTCGGCCTGCGGACTGAAGGGCCCCGGTTCGATTTCGGTCAAGGGCATGTATCCTGGTTGTGGGCACATCCCCAATAGGGGGTGTGCAGGAGGCGGCTGATCAATGTCTCTCTCTCTCATTGATGTTTCTAACTCTCTATCCCTCTCCCTTCCTCTCTGTAAAAAAATCAATAAAATATATTTTTTTTAAAAAAGAGGAAAATAAGGACACAGGACCCCAAAACCAACCTCTCTCTAAAACGTCTGGGAGTGAGAGAGAAGGGTCAGGACCACACATTTTTTAGCTTCAGCAACTTAAAGTCATCTCTGCAGCACTCAGCATACCATGTGTCCACTGCTGGGTGACAGAAGTACAAGTGGCCTCATCCAGTAGGAGCCATCAGCCAAACGTGCCTTTGGCAGTCTTTTAAATGTCCCTCTGCCTTCACATACCCTGGCACACAGATGCAGGTAGAAAGGGTGGGAAGAAGAGAAGGACACTTCAAGAGACCTTGCTCACGGATCCTCAAGAGCAGAAAACTCCAGGATAGGCTTGATTTAAAAAGGGGGTATAGTGGTCACCCACAGGACGAGGACCAACTTTCCCCAAGGAAACACTCAAGAAAAAAGGGTAGGGACTCTATTGACAATGGTGGCAAAACTTCCCAGGTGAAGCCATGGGCTGATGGCTAAGGATAGCTTTTAGCTCTAGTTTCAGGATAAGAAAATATGTGTAGCCTGCAGCCTGGAGACAGAGGAAAGACACAGTGTCTGCAGGCCCTTTCCCAGGGCTAAGAAGCCAGACTCTGAAACTAGGCAGAGGCTTCAGGAAATCTATGCTTTGTTCCACCCAAATGCCAGATACCCAGAGGTGGGGGATGGGCAATCTGGAGAGGAGGTCACAGCTCCCACTTCCAACTGGTTACATGGGGAAGCTGGTCACGGAGGGCTTAGGGAGTTAGTACTGTGTGGGGAAGAAGATGGCTTTTCTCATTACACTTCCACCAGCTGCTTCTCGGAACTGCAGCTGTGCCTCCAACTCATCTCCTCTTATAACCCCATAAGGAAGCAATATTCCTTAGAGAGATAGGGAGATAAGGGAAGGCTGGGGTTGGGGTTCTCAGGTATTCCAAAGCCCCAGAATGTCTCTAATAGGCTACTCTACAGCTTTGTCTAAGGCCCGATAGTCACAGGATTGGGAGTGAACTAATTTGAGAAGAGAATGTTTTTAGCCTGAGTTTTTCTCCAAATGAAAACTGATGACTGCCACAGGCCTCTCCTCTAACCCCTTCTGTATTTACAGTCTAGAATTTGAGCAAAATAAATGCAGCTGTGAGAAGCACAAGATTGGAGTGCAGCCAGGAGGAAATTCATGCAAGGACAAAAAAATCTCAGGGCCTAATTAAATCTTTGGGCTTTTTTTTTTTTTTTTTTTAAACAAACACCAACTACTCCAACTGTGGCATATAAGGCTTGGCACCCCTCTCCGGAGAGGTCCCAGGGCAGCAGCGGCATTAGAAGCCTTGGAACTCTATAGGCACTCCAACCTAGAGTCTTGGCCAAACACTCAGAGTACTGTCATCAATGGCAATTAGTTTTCTTTGTTTTTCTAAAAGCTGGGGCCACATGGATGTTGGGCATAGGAAAACTGCTCTGACTAATGAGTAGAACTGTAAGTCCGGGCTGATGGGGAGCAGCTGAACTCCATCAGTCTTCACCTAGTCTCCAAAAGTGCCTGTGACTACAAGACAAGAATCCGCTGTTAGAGGGACAACATATTCTGTTTTAGTACAGTCGTCGGCAAACTGTGGCTCATGAGCCACATGTGGCTCTTTGGCCCCTTGAGTATGGCTCTTCCACAAAATGCCACGGCCTGAGCGAGTCTATTTGAAGAAGTGGCGTTAGAAGAAGTTTAAGTTAAATTGGCTCTCAAAAGAAATTTCAGTCATTGTACTGTTGATATTTGGCTCTGTTGACTAATGAGTTTGCCAATCACTGTTCTAGTAGGAGGGCTTGGAGTAGAAGGTTACAGTCCTGAGAATCCCCATGGGGTACAGAAGGATCCTGGGTAATCAGTCAGAGGACAAACTCTCCCAGGCCATGTAGCTAGCAAAGTCTGGTCACTGAACTTTGGGCTTGCATTCCCCAGAGCACTGACACTGGGCTTCCAGTGCTCTTCTATCTTCTGCATCCCCTCCTGCCCACAGATATCAGGTAGGGCCTAAGGGCAAGTATGCTCCTGACACAAAGAGATGCTATGTCACTTGTCTGTCAGTGTCTCCAGGATGCAAGTCAAAGCCATTCTTGGGGGAATCCAAGATGGCGGCATAAGTAAACACCTACACTGCTGCCTCACACAAAAATTTCAAAACTACAACTAAAAGACAGAACGGACATCATCCAGAACCACAGGAAAGCTGGCTGAGTGGAAGTTCTACAGCTAGAGGGAAAGAGAGGGGCTCACAGAAACCCAGAGGAGCTGCAAAAAGCTGAGGTACCAAGACGTGCATGTGGAGAGAGCGGGTCCCGGAGAACCTGGCTGGCTTTCTCTGGCGGGAGGGAAACGGAGACTCCTAGCGGCATTGAACCCCTTATCCTACGACACTAAACCCCAGACCCAGCTGAAACTCATACAGGGGGAGTTTGGACTGTGAAAAGGGAGAAGTGCATGGAAATTTAGGGGAGTCGCAAAAGATCAGAAGTCTGGTGACGCGCATAGCACTGCGCGCAGAGGACCAGCTTCTGATTGTGCCGCTGGCTTTCACGAGTGGGTGAGAGACAGACCCTCCCAACTGCACCACTTCTAACTCCACTAAACCCCAGTTTCAGGCGAAACCCTGGGGACCCAGACTCATATGGTCCTGGAGCACAGGGGAGCTGGAAAGACAGCAGTCTAGAGGCACTGCGAGAGAGCACATGCGCGCAAGGGACTGCTCCAGCGATTACCCAGTCACATGAGACTCGGGAGCCATGGAGGGCGCAGCCGACTGGAAGGCAAGGCGGTCCATTAAGCCCTGAGACTCTACCCATCCCAAGCTCAATAGAGAGGCTTCTGCAGTTTTGCAAGTCTGGTATCATAAGGCTGAATCCAACACAGAAGTTCTCCTGGCATAGTGAAAATGCCGAGACAAGGGAAGGGATCACAAACAAAATAAATGGAGGAAAACAAATGACTGGATATAGAGTTCAAAACCACGCTTATAAGGTTTTTCAAAAATCTAGAAAAGATGGATAAATTTAGCGAGATCCAAGAGGAGATGAAAAAGAACCAACTAGAAATGCAAAAGAAACAACTAAAAATTAAACATACACTGACTGAATTAAAAAATATTGTACAGAGACCTAACAGCAGACTAGATGAAGGCAAGAATGAAGTAAAAAATCTGAAATATAAAGAATCAGAAAACACTCAACTGGAAAAGCAAGAAAAGGATATAAAAATGTGAAGATAATGTAAGGAGCCTCTGGGACAGCTTCAAGCGTACCAACATCAGAATTATGGGGGTGCCAGAAGAAGTGAGAGAGCAAGATACTGAAAACTTACTTAAAGAAATAATGACTGAAAACTTCTCACATCTGGTGAAAGAAATAGACTTACAAGTCTAGGAAGCACATAGAACCCCATATAAAAGGAATCCAAAGAAGACTACACTGAGACACATCATAATTAAAATACCAAGAGCAAAAGACAAAGAGAGAATATTAAAAGCAGCAAGAGAAAAACAGTTCATTACCTACAAGGGAGCACCCATACGACTGTCAGCTGATTTCTCAACAGATACGATGCAGGGCAGATGAAAATGGCAAGAAATTTTCAACGTGATGAATAGCAAGAATCTACAACCAAGAATACTCTATCCAGCAAAGCTATCATTCAGAATTGAAGGGCAGATAAAGAGCTTCACAGAAAAAGCTAAAGGAATTCATTTATTCCAAACCAGTATTATATGAAATGCTGAAAGGTACTCTTTTAGAAGAGGAAGAAGAAAAAGGTAAAAGATAAAAAATTCTGAACAACAAATACGTATCTATCAACAAGTGAATCTGAAAATTAAGGAAATTGAATATTTGATTAACAGATTAAACTGGTGAATATAATAGAATCGGGAGCACAGAAAGGGAGTGGACTGATAATTCTCAGGGGGAAAGGAGAGAGTGGTTTACAGGGAGAGACTGGACAAAAATCATACACCTATGGATGAGGTCAATGGGAGGGAGGTAAGGGTAGAGGGAAGGGTGGGAGCCAGCTGGAGGGGAACTATGGAGGGGAAAAAAGAGAAACAAATGTAATAATCTGAATAATAAAGATTTAAAAAAAAAAAAGCCATTCTTTCCCCTGCACAGGAAGTCTGCCCTGTGTGATCAGGGGCACTAGATTCCTCAGTCTTGGACTGGATTATTCTGTGGGAGGGGAAGGGAAAACTTGTGGGCCAATGTCACATTGAGGCAATCACTGGTCACTGCTGAAGATATACCAAGGCTTTAAACACTCCCAGTGCTCTACCACCAGTACAACTTCTGAGGCAGAGGTCAGGCCTCAGAGCTTGCAGGTCAGAAACTGAGCTGCCCAATCCAAGCTCACCTTCTGCCCCGATAGAGACCAGCTTGACTCCTTTGCTAGCAATGAAGTCCAATGCTTTGTTCACATTGTTGATTTTGTGCACTCTCATCTTGCCCCGCTCTGGCTTAGGTAACCGCTCCCCTGAGAAAGAAGAGAAAAAAGAAAAGCTCTAAGGTCCCCATTACTCCCCAGATCGGGCTGCCACAGCACTCTGGGCCCATCCCAAAAGGCCTATGCTCAGACACACTGCTACTGGAGCCATATAGGCTTCACTCTTCCCAGCAGCAATGGGACAGATGGGGTGGGCCATGGTACAGGTACCCGGTTCCAGGTGGGATGTGCTTTGTGAGAGAGGAGTCTCACCTGAGATGACCTCCAGGAGGAGCATGAGCTTGAGCCCATCTCGAAAGTCCTCATCGATGTTTTCAATCTGCGTGCCGGCTTTCCGCAGGTGGGAATTGCACCAGGCTGTGAAGGTCTAGGGAAGCAGAGCAGAGTGGTTAGGAGGGTCAATGTGGCTGTTGGGGCTTCTAGCAAAAGGGCTGGGCCATAGCCCTGGCCTCCATCCTTTAAGTATATTGTTTCTAATATTTACAAATGACCTAGCAGGTTGATCTGAGGAAACTGAGGCTCAGGGTAATTAACAGACCCACTGCAAAACACCTAGGTCAAAAGTGGCAGAACATAGATTGGAACCCCAATCTGCCACCCTTGGAACAAGTGCCCTCTTCAAGACATCCTAAGCCTAGCACCCGTAGCAGACAGAGGTGCCACAACCTTTGGTTTGCTTATTCAATCACACAAACCTACCTGACTAAGCACCAGGCCCAAGTGTGAAAATAAGAGGCAGCGGCCCTGCTCCTATAGAGCAGCGGTTGCCAACCTTTAGGACTTCATGGACCACCAGTGGTCGGTCCGCAGACTACCAGTTGGCGACCGCTGCTGTAGAGCTATGTTCTCTTAGACAGACACAGCCAGCCCTCATTTATCCAGTGGACTGACCAGATCACAAGGACCAGCTAGTACTGCCTCCACCCACCTGCCCCTCAAGTAGAAGCTTGGGCAGCCACTTCCCATCTCTGGCACAGAGATGACCTGCAACAGTAAAGCCTCCTATAAATTCAAGGTTTTCTCATGTTAGTGTCCCTTGGGAGCTTTGGGTGGCCCACCAGCATGCACCTCCTCTGTGCACATCCTCACAGTTTTTCCTATAGGCCACATGTCCTCTATTCCCTGGGGAACTTTCCACATCCCACCCTTCCAAATCTTAAGATCAACATATCTTACAGAGGGATGCAAGGCAAGTGGGAGGCAGGTTCCCCCCTACCCCAGTCAAACAACTGTTTCTGAGGAGGATGTTTCTGAGATCACTGGGCTTGAGGATGCTGGAAAGTGAAAGGAGTTTTCAGGTAAAGAGGGCTATAGATAAGATGCTCAAACCTGAACACAGAACACCCAAGTACAAGGCACTTGGCCTTCTGGTGGTGGCCAGCTACTCAGCCCCCTGCTGGTTGGAGCATGTTATCAGATGTCAGCACCAGGGAAGCATGTCACACCATTTAAGGTGAACATGCCCAGATTCCTGAGAAACCGGCCCACTCAGCCTCCCAAAGCAGGGTCTGGGAAAATCCCCACTCTGTTTCTCAAAGGAACCTCTACCCTCCTCATTCTCCAGGGGTCACTGTGCACGTGGGCAGACAGGAATGTGCAAGAGCACACACCCCATGCCCAGGTACAGGCACAGGCACAGGCAGAGGCAAAGGGGTGAGAGGCTTCCAAGGAGCCTCTGGCCAAACACTATGTGTTCAGATAATACCACCAGTCCTGCTCATTCAGAAGCTCAACACAGGGTCATCCCCCGACAAAGACGCTGCCTGATTAACATGTTGTACTACAATGGAGACCACAAGAGGTTTCCTTCCAATCCTGAGTGTGGGGAGGGAAGGGCATGGGACAGGATGGGATGGACTGCCGGTGGCCAGGACTCCCCCGCCTGCCTCTTAACAACATGAATTCCTCTGCCTAGGAGACAAGAGAGCCCCTTCCTGTCTGAGGCTGTTCCCATTGCCTTGTTCCTGCCTCACCTTAGCCAGCAACTGCCTTTTTCTCAAATCAGCCTGAAAGGCAGCTCTTCTGGGGGTGCCTGCACCAACTTGCTTGCCCTGACCCGATTCTGACCTGGATGTCCCTTCCTCTGTGTTTGATCTCTCAACAATTATGCATTGTCTCCTGCCTCCACAACCACAAGCTACTTTGAGCTCTGGCCACCAAGCAGGTTTTCATTAAGGAATGTAGGAATTTTCCTTCTCTACCTAATTTCCCACACTTCCCCTATACTACTCTGAATTCAGACAAATCAGGACTAGAATGCTGGTTACAACTCTCACATGGGCAAGTTACCCATCCTAGCATCTGCTTCCTCGTCTGTAATGTGATGATGAGAGGGCACTGGGGTCATGGCAACTATGAGGATTCAAGGTGACAATGCCTGTAGAGTGCATAGCAGGTGCTCAAAAAATGTTCTCAATATGTCCCTGAGCCTCTCCTAAAATCCAGCTCCTCCACAGAGTACTTGCTCTGTGCCCTGCCAGCCCTCATCAGTAACAGCCCTCACCATCTCTCTGACAGCCTCCTCCTTGTCTGAATCTCACTGGAGGTTCTGTGCACCTGTGCACATTCCTATGGGGTAGGAATTATCTCTCATATCTCATATATTTTATAATGCCCAAAGCACAGCACAGCTGGTCTCAGTGGTGGGCAGTAGCAGGCAGGGCTAGGGCAGAAAATGACAGGGGATGCCAGCGCCTTCGATCTTGCGTGTGCCTGATAGATGCTGTTGGGCAATAAAGTGGCCAATTACATCTCACAGCTGAGGATGTAAGAGGGCAGTTCCCAGAGGGCAAGCCTTATTGGTGTTCTGCTGCTGCTGGGGCCAAGATCTAGGCACCTGGTCTGCAAGCATGGCCAAGCAAATGTCTCAATGGCAGCTCCACTGCCTGGCTTACACTTGCATGTTCTGAAGGGGCACAAGTCTGGGTTTAAATGCCAGCTCCTCAGCTAGTTCTTTGTTTCCAATCAAGTGACTTGACATATTATACCTGATTTTCCTTCTTATAGGATAAACTTATCAGAATCTACCTCTTCTAGTTGTTGTAAGATTAAGTGAGGGGAAAAGGGTATGCTTTAAAGCCTCTTATACAGGGTCAGCATGAAGTGCCAGATGAGCCTAGTTGGTGTGGCTCAATTGGTTGGAAGGTGTCCTGTGCACCAAAAGGTTGCTGGTTCAATTCCTGGTCGGGGCACATACTTGGGTTGTGGGTTGGGGCATGTGCAACCAATGTTTCTCTTTTTTCCCGTTCCTCCCCTCCTTTCTCTGAGCATGTCCTTGGTTGAGGATTAAAAAAAAAACTTCTATCTATATAAAACCCGAATATGCAAATAGGCCGAATGGCAGAACAACTGGTCACTATAACGTGTGCTAACCACCAGGGGGCATGCATGGAACATGGGTGGTGTCGACTGAAACAAGATGGTGGAGCTGGTGAGCGGGGCCTGCCAGATCAAGGTGGGATACCTGTTGCTGTCATGGGGGTGAGCCTCTGGTAGTTACTGAAAATTCTTTGCTCCCACGAGCCATGATCCTGCCTGGCACTCATATCTGCTCCTGGTGCCGGAGCCGCCACTCGTACCCACTGCCAGGGCCCAGTGCTGGTCCCTATTGCTTGGTGCCATTAGCAGGTGCAAGTGGCGGCTGCTGGCCCTAATTGGCCTTGAGAGTTTTTCCACCTCCCTCCCTGCTCCTGAGGGGCGATCAGGGCAGTAGCGGCCGCTCCCACCCACTGCTGGTGTTGGTCTCAATCACTCGGTCGGTGGGTGCAAGCAGGGTCAGCACCATCAGCATGTGGGAGCGGCGGCAGTAGGAGCTACCAGCAGACAGAGGGCCAGGGGCTGAGGCAGGAGGGTCCAGGTAGGGGCACAGAGGGTGGGCTGAGACCAGGCCCTGTGCTCACTGCAGCCCTACAGCTCACAGTTCCTTACACAAATTAATTCTCTGGGCCCCTAGTAATAAATAAAGTGTCAGATGCACTGTGTGAGTACACACATCCACACTGCTGCCTCCCTCTCTATAAAGGCCCTTACCTCACCCCCATGGTTTGAAATGGAAACAAGACTGCAGGAGATCCTCTCAAGATCTACCCCAACATGTGGAGGCTTTGAACAAATCTCGCCTTGTTGGGTTCACACCATCTTTCCTCACAAGGTCACTCTACTACCCATCTCCAAACACATGTCCCACAGAGGTCCTTTGTTCATCTTCTCTGAGCAGTAAGCAAGTGCTCTGGCTTAGGACTCCCACAGACCTGGGTTCAAATCTTGTCTCTGCCATTGAGGCAATCTGCCAACAGTGTAATATTGGGAGAGCAATGAGCCTTGGCTTCCTTGTTGATGAAATAAAGACAATAATCTCTTCATTTAAATGAAGATCAGACAAAATAATGCAAGTAAATCACTGAGGTCTGTGCTTGGCCCAAATTAAGTACTCAGTGCTACATACATGTCAAGAAAGATCTATTTTTATCCAAAACCGGTTTGGCTCAGTGGATAGAGCATCGGTCTGTGTACTGAAAGGTCCCGGGTTCGATTCCGGTCAAGGGTATGTACCTTGGTTGCGAGCACATCCCCGATAAGAGGTGTGCAGGAAGCAGCTGATCTATGTTTCTCTCTTATCGATGTTTCTGGCTCTCTATCCTTCCCCTTTCCTCTCTGTAAAAAATCAATAAAGTATATATTTTTTTTAAATTAAAAAAAAAAAGATCTATTTTTAAATAAGTGGTAACTCTGCCACGTATTTGTCTCCCTGGCTAGAAGCAAGCAGAGTCCCAAGCAGAACACTGAGCAGGTCCATGGGGAGAATATCCACTCACCTGGCCTACGTGGTAAGTAGGAAGAACTCCCTCCTAAACCTGGCACAAAACGGAATTCCACCCACAGGCTTCCCCACCTCAATCCATGCCCATGATGGCCCTGTTTTCTCTCCTGAAAATTGAGAGGCGTCTACTGACACTGGAGACTGATGGAGCCCTGAACTCTGGGCAAGGATAGCATGACCTTGTGAGGCCATTTTCAGGGAACTGCAGAAGGCCACTTTTCCATGCAGTATGACTGGTGAATAGGAGCTGGAATTCAAATAGGATATTAAAAATTTACAGCTTTTTCTAGTTGGTTACAAAAATAACATTCTACTTATACACTCTTCCTACCTGGATTTAGACTAAGATGTGTGAGGTGGATAGTGCCGAGGGGCAGTTTCTACAGATGGAGGCCTCATGAGCAAAATTCAGCTATGCAAAATTCTCAGTCTGACTGACAACAAGTCCCACCTGCTCTCTCACCCCAGGCCACTGCAGGGTTAGTACACATCCATTCCTCCACAAGCATTTGCTGAATGTCAAGTCAGGGGCAGGCCCTGCACCAAGTACACAGTGAGCCAAAGCAGACACAGACTGCACTCTATGTAGTTTCCAGTCTGATGAGGGACAGATCTCATTAGTCAAGCAAATACTCACTACAGAAGGAAAAGTGATAACAGTAATAACTGTAGCAGATGCTTCTATGAGCTAACTATGTGCCAGGCACTGTTCTAGGCAATTGTCATCCTCAGAACTATCTTCTAAGGTCAGTGCTATTACTGTCCTATTCCACAAATAGGACAAGGGTCTAAGAGGTGATGGGACTTGCTCACAGGTAGTTATACACCTGGAAATTTCCAGAGCTGGATTAAAAGCCAGGTACTAAGCTCCAGAGGCCAGGCCCTGATGTATTATGTTGCACCTGCTCTCCTTTCTCTCACACCTGAAAAGAGAGCTAAAGAGAAGGTTCCGTGTGCTGGTGTACAACTCCTGATCTAGTGGCAGGGGAAGTTTCCCTAAGAAGGCGATTCTTCAACTCTGATCTGAGAATGAGTTAGTAATCCTATCTAATAAAAGAGTAATATGCAAATTGACTATACCTCTGCTATACCCACAAGCCATGCCCACCAGCCAATCAGGAACAAGTTTGCAAATTATCCCAACCAAGATGGCTGCAGCCACTGTGCGAGCAGGAGGCTTGGGTTTCCCCAGCAATAGAGGCAGCCAAGCTTCCACAGCCCTAGCCTGCTTTGACCTCCACTCACAGCTACAAAGTTTCAATTATAGAAGATAAATAAATCCCAACAAAAATGGCTGCAGCCATGGAGCGAGCACGGGAGGGCAGTTAGGGGCAAACAGGCTAGAAGCAGTTAGGCATCAATCAGGCCAGCAGGGAAGTGGTTAGGGAGTGATCAGGTTGGCAGGCAGAAGTGGTTGGGGCAATCAGGAAGGCAGGCAGGCAAGCACTTGGGAGCCAGCAGTCCTGGATTATGAGCAAGTTGCCCGACTGCCTGTTTAGGCCTGATCCTACCAGCAGTTGGGCATCCCTGCACTCCTAAACTGACAGTCGGGCATCCCTCAAGGGGTCCCAGATTGGAGAGGGTGCAGGCTGGGCTGAGGGACACCACCCTCATGCACAAATTTTGTGCACCGGGCCTCTAGTCTATATATATAAAACCCTAATATGCAAATAGACTGAGCAGCACAACTGAACTGAACAATGGGTTGCTATGATATGCACTGACCACCAGGGAGTGTGAGCAGAACATGACAGGTGTCAGCAGTAGGCAACAGAGCGTCAAACACGGTAGGTATTGGCTACAGTGGAGCAGGGGAGCGGGGGTGCCAGACCAAGGTGGGGCACCAGTCACTGTCATGGGTGCAAACCTCTGGTGATTACTGAAAATTCTTTGCTCCAGCACATCATGGTCCCACGAGGCACTTGCACCTGCTGCTGGTGCCAGCCCCAATTGCTCAGTGCCATCAGCGAGTGTGGGTGATGGCTGCCAGCCCCTATTGCCCCTCTTCCTGCTCCTGAGGGGTGATCAGGCTGGCAGCTGCTGCTCACACCCACTGCTGGCATCTGGCGCCAGTCCTGACCACTTAGAGCTGTCAGAGGATGTGAGCGGGGCTGGCACCATCAGTGCATGGGTGCAGCAGTGGCGGGAGTAAAGCTGCTGGTAGACAGGGGATTGGGGGCCGTGGTGGGAGGAACCAGGCAGGGGTGCAGAGGATGGGCCAAGACCCACCCCTGTGCCTACTGCAGCCTTGCGGCCCACAGTTCCTTTCAAGGTGCACAAGTTTGTGTACTGGGCCCCTAGTACAAATATAAGGGAGACTTACCAGGTAATGAGAACAACAGGTGAAACAGCAAGTTTCAAGAAGAAAGACATGAAGGGAGTAAGATGTGCCAGGAGGCGGGGAAACCAACCTCATGGGGCTTTCAAAAGGTCATGCTGGCTGCTGTTGCATGAAATTAAGCTGAAGTGGGCAAGGGTCGTTGTGGGAAAGAGGGTAGGTAGAGAGCTCTGAGAGAAACTTGCAGGAGGAAGGCAGAGGAGCCATGTTGGCAATGCCAGCTCAAGATGTCCATTTCATCTGGGAGGTCCCAAAGGTGCTGGCCTCTGTTGGAGGAGGGGAAGGCAAGAGCATCAAGCTCATCTGGGTGTTATTGTCAAAAGTCATTTTCCAGGAGCAGCACTGACTGACCGATGGCCATGTCCCCAGCGCTTCACCTAAGAGGCACTCAGTGCATTCACTTGGCTGACGAATCCTGACTTGGAACTCCTACTAAGTACTTGCCATAGGAGGAAGCAAAACAGATACAGAATTTATATTCTGATGGGGAGAGGCATGCTAAAAGGTAACTATGCAATAACAGTTCAGTGCCAGTTCTTCCTATTTACAGATAGTAACTCTTTAAAACCTCTAACCTCATGATTATGTGAGATTATCATCTCTATTTTAAGATGAGGAAACTGAGACAGAGAGAGGTTAAGTGACTTGCTTAGGGTCACACAGCTAATCAGCACAAACATAGGGTAGTCACTCATTCCACAATGTTTCAAGTAGAATGCCACGTACCAGATGGGCAAAACAGAGCGAGCAGAACCAAGTCAGCAAGAGCTCCAACCCCACCTCTGTCCCAGAGCTGGAGGTGAGCTCACAAAGTCAGGCAAGCAGGCAAGCAGGCAAGACTGTGGCTCCAAAAGTTGGCATGCTTTTTAGAGAACGGCCTGGGCCCAGTGTGTTAGCCAGGCACAATGCCAATGGTAGCCCTGCTGTTCCAAGTCTGTCCCTATCATCCTATGAAAGGAGTTTGCACCCAGCCCTTGACCTATCTAGGGAGGAAGGATGTGGTGGATTCGTCTGTCTTTCAGAACACACGTGAACAAAACCACAAAGAGCCTCCCAAACTTGCCTCTGCACACTGGCAGACTGTTAGAGATTCTTCTCTAGTTGCTAAAATAGCACCGGGTATAGTGAAGGAGAGGGAGGAGTAAAAGAAGAAAGACGAGCTTGTTGGTTCCATTTGGATCCACTGTTACCACTCCCAATGCTGAGCCCCGTGGTGTACCCAGGAAAGCAAGTTTCAGAGGGGCCCCAGAGCTGTTTCTGCTTTGTCATTCAATACGAAGAGGGAGGGAGAGGCGGCCTGGCATGGCTGGTCATAAAGTCCTTCCTGTGTCACAGGGACCCCTCCCAGCAGCCAGGATGTGGGGTGGCTGGGTAAATGAATGATGGATATTGTTCGGGAGGTGACCTAAGCAGCCAGGAATGTGGCAGCAGTAGGCTTTAATGAGCCATTCGTTGATGACTCCCTCTCCCAACCCAAAGAGGTAAACTCTCTCTCTCTCTCTACTGGGGCGGTCACTGAGTAAGAAACAAACATTTGAAAGACACTGGCAACCCAGTGGTGCTCCAGAGGGCAGAGGGACAAAAGTGCAAGAAAGATCCTAGTGGGATGCAGCTGACCCAGCTAAAAAGCTTTTCTTCTCTTTTTTCCCCCAATGACTTTCTGCTACACAACATGTTCTTTAAACCCAGAAAGAAGGGAGTCTTCTGCAAAGTCAGTTTGGGCCTAGAAACAGCCTCTCCCCGTCTCCCCGCCCCCTCCCAATCTTCCTAGGCTGAGGCAAGCATGCTGGCTTTAATTATGAGCAAAGAGCTCCTGGATCAGCGTCAGAGGCTGCACTACCCCTGCCTGCCCAGCAGAGGCTTACATGTGGATTCTGCTGACTCCAAGATTTTCGAAAAACCTGTTCACTGCCCCACTGTGTACACCATGAAACTCTTTAAGCAGGAGGTCACAGGTCAATTGCTGCCCCAGGAACAACTGCATGTCTTTCCCCCAGGCCCAGGTTGACTGGAACTGGGCACAGCACACTCCCCAGGAGTGATCCTACGGTGCTAACTCTTTTAAACCTCATCTCTGCTATACCAGGTAGGGCCTGCTGCTCTGCTAGGGCACTAGTTGCTTTGAGGCAGAGGGTGCAGTTGCACCTCTTAAACTCCCACCTTGCCTCTGATACTGCCCACAGTTCTTGCTTCCCTGGATCCTCAGGAAGGATGCCTGGGGCTTGGACACAGGGGAAGGAGAGCTATTTATTCCTAGGGTAGGCATCCACCTTTCTTATTGTCCATCTGCCAGACCTCAGAGCACCTTTTCAGTTCTGAAAGCAGGGCTTCATCACTAGCTATAAAAGTGCTTTCAGGGCCCAAAGGCTAAGCCTTCTGAAATCTGAGTTGCCAGGGGCCCAAGCAAAAGGCGATTATCCTGGCAATATCTGCATAGATCTGTCCTGGGTGTCTGTGAAGCTTCTGGAATGGCTTTAAGATGGTACATGTAAGCACTTGTTTGAAGATCCATTGCCTTTACCAGATCCAGAGAAGAAATAAGGGACCGGGTTGAGAGTCAGAAAATTAACTAGTCATGACGACATGGCCACAATTTAAGTGGGCACAGCAACAAGAGACTCAGCCAGCATGCGTACTGTGGCGTGGGGACACAAATGCATATCTAGCCGGGGCAAAATGGGTATGCTATATGTGCCTGTCCCGTGACAACATAAGCTAATTTGAAAGCAGTTACAGGGAATATGGAATGCTTCTTTTGTGCTAGCTTCACGTTGCTTTATTTGGAGTCTTCTCAGCCTACATGAAAAATCTCTGACTTCCCAATTGAAGGAGAGGTGTAAATGCTGAGCTGAGTGGAATAATGAGCATAGCAAAGGTCCTGCGTGTCCATCCAATAAACCAGCCCTTTCCCCTCTGCTCCCAGCCAATGTTCCCCCCTCTGCCAACCCCCTGCGAGGCACAAGAAGCATGCATGTCATTGCTGTAATGGACAATTTTGAGTGTAGTCCCTGTCTCATGAGGAATACTGGTCTAAGACTTTATTCCAGCTTCTTATAGGACTGTTCCTTTCTCATCACTCAGGATTTCCCTCAGAGGTCATCACCCTAGAAGGCTTTCTCTGACTTATTATCTCTTCCATGCAATCACTTTACTCTTGTTTTATCTTACTCACTGTATTTATTACTATTAGAAATTATGTTCTGATTTGACTTTGAGTAGTGAGTACATAGTGCAATATATAGATCTTGTAATATAGAAACCCATACCTGAAACCTGTATGTTCATGTTGACCAATGTCACTAACAAATTTAATTAAAACAACAACAAAAAAAGAAATTATGTTCTTTGTTCATAACCAGTCTCCTTCCCAAGTATAAGCTCCACAAGAGTGGGATCTTTTTTGCTGCAGGACCCCACTACTTGCATACAGTAGGTGCTCAGTAAATGCTAGAATGGAATAGTATTGGGGCTTCTCGTGTCTACTCATTTATGACCCCATAGTTTCTAGTTCCATTTTGTACTAGTGAGGGTCCCCACTTAAGGATAAAATTGCTTGCTTTCAGGAGCAATCCTGGAACTGGAGCTATTCCAAAAACAAGCCAGGGAAGATAGTATTTTCTGCTTACCAGCCATTTGCTTAGCTGAGGTCCCTGAACTTGCAGATACCCTGGTTTAAGGGCTGGGCCCAGACGGTGAGATAGAAGTGAGTAGGCTGAGGAAGGAATAATGTGACATAGAACTTCAGAGCAAGGGCTCCTGGATCTTAATAGATGCGGGTTCAAATTCTTACTTCTCTACTTATTGTGTGCAGCTTCAGAAAGCAAATTTCACCTCTCTATGCTTCAGTTTCCTCCCCTCTAAAAGCAGTATATTAGATACCATATGAGCCCCCAATAGGATAATGTAGAGAAAGCAGATCATTACATAACCTAGCAGAGTAATCAGTAGAGACCTTCATTACTATATCATTCCCGGACAGGAAGGTGCCTCAGTTGGTGAAACCAGACCCCTCTAGATTATTTTTCATTTTAAATATTTTTCTTTGGTAGCTTATGCTTTTTGTGTCCTATTGAATAAGCCATTGCCTAATCCTAGGATTATGATTTATGTGTTCTTCTAAATTTTATGGTTTTAGCTCTTGCATTTAAGTCTTTGATCCAGATGGGTGTTTTTTGTTTTTGTTGTTGTTGTTATTTTGTCTATGTTGTGAACTAGGGGTTCAAATCCCTTCTTTGCATGTGAATATCTGGTTCTCTTAGCACTATTTACTGAAATAGTACTGAGAAGGTGACCAGAAGGAGCAATGGGAGTATTTACCCTGCCTCCAGATGCCCCTAGCTGCAGCATTATTTACACCTCTCAGTTTTGTTGGGGAGTTATCAAGATGGTTCCATTGAATATGTATTTCATTCTTATTGAAAGTGAACTGACAATAAATGTATGGGACTTGACAGCTTCTTAAAAATGCCTGAACTTCACCCCAGGCCAAATGAATCCAATTTCCTGAAGGTGGGTCCTATACAATGATATTTTAGAAAACTTATCAAGTGAGCCCTAGCTGATTTGGCTCAGTGGATAGAGCATCATCCTGTGGACTGGAGGGTCACAGGTTTGATTCTGGTCCAGGGCACATGCCTGGGTTTCGGGCTCAATCCCAAGTGTGGGGTGTACAGGAGGCAGCCATCAACGATTCTCTCTCATCATTGATGTTTTTATTTCTCTCTCCCTCTCCCTTCATCTCTAAAATCAATACAAATTTAAAAATAAAACTTACCAAGTGAAAGTCTAGTATGTGTGTGGGGTTAAGAACCACTCACTCTAATCTAACCACCTCATCCTACAATTGAGGGATCAGGGCCCAGGTAGAACCAGGGAGTCCTTGCCACTGGATTTGTTAGACTGCAATGGACCCTTGATGCTAAAAGAAACCTCAGAGAAGCAAGGGATAGGGAGCCCAGGGTAAGGAGGTGCCCCAAGTCTGATCTTGTCTCAACCAACCATCCAACCCAAAGCTGCTGAGATTAGAAGCCACAGAACTGGGACCTCCCCAAGGGGGAAGATCCTGGCCCCTGCCACCCCGTACAGAGTCCACAAGGAGATAAAAGTCCACAGAGAGATAGATAAGTGTCTGAACTAAAGGCAGCTGGGACCCACAGGGTAGAGGTCAGAGGCAGTGGTCAGGTCTTAAAGGAGAACTTTTCGGCAGGAAGAGGAGATGGGTGAGGCCTACCCTGAAAGAGCTACCTTTAAAAGAGAAAATGTCCACACCCAAAGGGCAATTTTTAAATTAGGGCAACAGCAGAGGTTAGGGACTTGCCCTCCACTTCCTTTGGCCCCATCTGGCATTTTGCTACAAATAGATTGGGCACAGGGCCCTTCACCTGCAGAACAGGGAATCTCAGAACTACAAAAAACCCATTTACTGTCAATGGCTTACAGCTGAGCTCAGGTTTCGGGGTGGGAGGGGGGATTAAACTCTGATTCTTCAAAAAGATACCGGAGCAAACCAATTCTGGTGGTGAGACTGGTTGGCTTAGAATCCTAACAAATGTCTAAGAGGGTCCAGTTTTAGTTTGGACAAATCCTCCAGGGACTTGTTAATCCAGATAACAGGTTTTTGGCATTTGAGGAAAAGTCAGAAGAGGCTATTGATGAGACAAGAGCTACTTCTGCCCTGGGCTATTGGGACCACCATGGGAACTGCTTAATAAAACTGAGAGGTGCAAAGACTGCTGCAGCGAGGGGCACCTGAAGGCAGGATAAATACTACTCCCATTGCTCCCTCTATTCACCTTCTAGCAGATAGTTTTTCTGCTGGAATTTACAAGATTTATAATTGAGCCTTGCTGGTTGGTGGAAGGGCAATTACGCCAAGCTGAAGAGTGAGCTCTAACAGTGGTGTGGGTTTCATCTTTGACAACTAAAACTCCTCCTTGCTGATCTTTTTTCCCTGTTTTGGGGATGTTCTGATTCAGTGATCTGCCTATCTGGTCAGAAGCATTCTCCTGCTCCAGTGAAAGCAATGAGGTGTGCCGGTGGGCGGTGTGAGGGAGGAAGAAGAGGGGGGAGGAGGACACATGACTAGGGTGAGGCGGGATGGTCTGGAAATGTGTGCTCTTGACACACTGGGGAAAACTGGGCAGTGCCCACAGGCATGCCCTTGTTTCATATATACTCTGGTGGCCCACTGGCTTCCCACTCTCAGAGCCTGGGTGTAAGGTGATCCCTTTGAGAAGCTGGGTGAGTTTGGAGGCCAAGAGAATACAGGGCATTTATCTGCATGATCAATTCCTCTCATCTCTGACTGGACCAGCACTGACAGGGGGCCCACAGAGATGCTGGGTATTTGTCAGCCAGCCGGCCCTTTGCCGAGGTTCAGCACAGCTCCTCTTTGAGGTTGGCAGCAAGCAGGGGCTCAGTAAGTACTGGGTGAGGGAGTGAATGAACCCATCAATCTGGGAGTTGCCTCAGACCAGAAATTCCGGGCTTGGAGTCTGGAGTTTGCCAAGAAGTAACTAGTGGTGTTCAAAGTTACCTACTCTTACCCTTAGCCTCATGTAGCTCTACTTCCTGGCATGGCACTAGGATGGTGTTGGGGGCACAGTTTTAAGAAATAATTCTGGATTCGGGGGGGATCTTTTTTTTCCTTTGTCATATTAACTCCATCTTAGACCCCTTGGACACATGAGATGGACAATATTAATAGTATTTTGAGAAAGTCTTAAAAACAAAGCAAAATAAGGTTCTATAACCAAAGAGTAATTATAGGATTGGGAGGAACCAGTAAAGAGAGACTGAAACCTCTGACTCATAATTGCTCCATTAAAAACGGTGAAACCATTTGCCCTGGCAGAGTGACAAGGCTAGACTCTCACCCTGGCTCGCCCTACCTACAGGCCTTCCTGGGGCTGGCACCAAGGCCTGGCCAAACCATACAGCAGTCATAAGGAGAGGCTGTCTCCAAGAACAGTGTGATGTCAGGAGAATGGGGCCCCCACCACTTTCAGGGACAGTTCTGACTCTAGCTCTGTAACAACAAAGGGGTGTCTGCCTCTGTGTATGGGGAGTGGGCTGTAATGGGGTGCCATCATGAAGGTGTGGGTTGTTTAAAAGGGAGGGACTCAACGTACCAGCTCACTATGCCCAATTAAAGCTATAAGGGGCTGATTGGGTGGGGTGTAGGGCTTACCCTAATTGTACAAATGACTCATTTATTGAGCACTTTCTGTGTACCAGGATTTGTTCTGAGTGCTCTAAATTTTTCAGATAAGGCTCCAAATGCTGAAGCGATCTGCCCATGGACACAGAGCTGTTAGGTGTCAGACCTGGGACCCACTTCTTCTCCTAATTAACCTCAACTCTGGCCAAAGTTGCTTTCCATTTCTGTTTTTCTCCCTGTCAGGCCCCATGTGAGATACCTCACATGGTTTTTCTCATCTGATTCATTCTATGGAGGATATAAAACCAAGTGCTACCCATGGGGCCCTTGGCCAATTCCATCCACCATAAGCTCAGCAGACCTACTGCTGGGCTGTAGAGTGAGTCATGGGAGAAGGAGGACAAGTCAGGTGACCCAGTGAGAATCAGAGCTATGCTGAGGTGTCCTGGTTACCTTGACATTCCTGTGATTCTGCCAAGGTAAAAAGAAACCTGAGGAGTTTGCCTTATATGGGCACAATGACAGATTTCGACACCACGTGTTAACTGATCCTGCATCAAATCCGTTCAGGATTGCATAGAAGATAAAGGTGCTCTGAAAGAATAGGAAATAACAATTTATGATAGGTGGGGCTAATTGCTGATGACTCATAAAGCAAAGGTGCAGCCCAACTGCCACTGTGTGCCTTTAGAGAAGCCTAGGGTAAAGTCAGTGGCTCCTAGGTTAAGTGGCTATATCACTCTTCTCCCCACACAAGGCAGGAGAGGCCTGGCTTTAGACACCGCCTTCTATTCACAGGGCCAGATTCAAGTCAAGGCCCAAAGGAAATCAATTTCAGGCTGGAACACACCAGCAAGTCCTGTCGAGGTTCAGAGACTGGGCCTCACAGGATTCCAGAGTCATCCCATCCTGGGCCCAAAAGGCTGGCATTACATATCCTCCGCCCAAAGGGCAAGACTCACTGCTCTAAGCTTCTCCCAAAATTCATTCATTCATTCATTCAAATTTTAAAATGTATTGAGCATTTACCACATGCCACCTACTACTCTGAGAACTAGAATTAAATGGACAAACATTCCTGCCCTCATGAAGCTTACATACTAGTGGAGGAGACAATACATAGGAAAAGAAAGTATTAGATAGTGACAGTGCAATAAATAGGGGAATGTGGCAAAGAGTAAATAGAGGAGGGGGATAGCCAGGTAGGGAATCAAGCCAATCAAGAAAGACCTCTCTATGGATAGGACATTTGAGCCTGAACAAACAAAAAAAGCCAACCAACTGACAAGTAGGAGGGATATTATCCCAGGGGGCCTAGAGGAAGAGTATTATTCACATTGTACCTTATAGGCCAAGGGGGTTGGGGGTAAGGGCGACCATCAGGAAGCCTTTGGAGGGTCTCACAGGAGGAGGAGTAATATGACCAGATTTATGGTGTGGGAAGATATCCCTGGAGGCCATGTGGATGGCAGGTCTACAGCAGTGAAGAGGGAGAGAACTCTGAGGGCAGAGCTGCTAGGTCTTGTCCTTTGTCAAAGTATCCACCTGCCCGCCCCCCCCACACACACACACATACACATATACACACAGAACCAGAAAGCCCCATAGCTTTAGTATGAAGACACATCCAATGGGCAGACCCAGGACTCCATCCCATCTTCTTCTTCAAAAACACATAGGCCTGAGATTGAACCACAGGACATTTCCTTCAAGGGCAACAACCGTAGATGGAACACTTCCTTCAGTGAAGTGGAAGGAGTGATTTTCACACAGCATTCCCAAAAGAGTGTTCTTGAAGGATGCTAGGGGTAACAATAGGTGCCCCTACTCAAATTTAACCTCAGCAACTCTTTTTGTTCTTTCTTTTCCAAATCTAGCAGCTTTTAAAATCTATTTTATATTTAATCTATTTTATTACATGAGATACAAAAACAGTTGTGCTATTGAAAAATATCATTGCTTTAAATATTAAATCCTCCATGCCAAATCAATTCCAAATGACTGTGGCTCCTTTCACAGTAAATTGAGGAGAGGACAATTCTCTGGCAGGCCAAGCTATGGAAGAGGAAAGAGGAGTTTTTGGTCTCTCCTCCTGGCTAAAGTCTTTGATCCTCTCTGCTCAGTTAGTGGCAGGAGGCTGGAGGAAGGCAGACACCACATGTGCTGCTGTTCTGGACTGAGATGGCTGAGACCTTCTGTAAGGTAGAGCAACAAACAAAGGGAAAACAAGAAGGCCTGTATCCCAAAGTTCCCCCAACGTCGGGCCTGCTGCCCACAGATGGGACCTGACAGGGAGAACCAGAACCAGATAACGGCAACCTGAATTCATGTCCAAAGTTGTCCAGTGGGAGCAAACCCTTGCCACAAGTTTCTAACTTCCACAGCACCCTCTCCTCTCCTCTCCTCTTGGGGAGGGAGAAAAAAAAAGGAGATGGAGAAGGAGAAGAAGGAAGAAGAAGAAAGAACGAACGAACTAAAGATAGAACGAATAAGAAAGCCTCAGTTTATTTAACTAAACATCTATTAAGGTTAAACTGGCCTTCGAGTAGCTAGCTTCCCATCTCCCGGAAAACCTGAGCTTCAGAACAAGTAGTAAAAACAGTCACAACCAAGAACAAGTAGTAAAAACAGTCACAACCAAGAGTTTGGGGAGATCCACAGAATCTGCCAGTCCTACCCTGGAGAAGTGCATGTTCTGGTTGAAGAGGGACACTGGTGAGCCAGTCCCTGCTGGGCAGTGTGATTCGAGGACAACAGAGGTCAGGTGACACCTGATCGGGGCCATGAAAGAGGAGAGCTATTTCGATAGGTGGTGTCCTGGGAAAAAAGTTGTTCCATGTAATGGGAACATCAAGAGCAAACAAACACAAATATGCAGGAGATGTTTGGGGACCTCTAAAGGAGGTGGCAGGAGATGGTGTCAGTTGGGATCAGAAGGTAGAGAGACCAAAAAAACTAAGATTTGTTCTCTGGGTAGTGGGGGGATGGGAAGATTTCTCAGTGACCTGGTTAAATATGAGTCTTAGAGAGATAATGTTCATGGAGACACTGAGGTGAATTAGGAGACTGCAGTGAAGACAGGTAAGAGCTGCTTCAGGAGACCTGAGCACAGGGATAATGATGATGATGATGGTGGTGGTGGTAGTAGTGGTGGTGGTGGTGGTGGTGCTGGTGGTGGGAGCCAACGGCAACACACTTCCTGTGTGATGGACATGGTACAGAAGGCACACACGTACTAACACACTTAAGTTTCACCACAGTCTATGGAGGAAGACATTATCCCCACAGAGTGGTTAAGGCACTCTCCCAAAATCACACAGCTCAAGGTAGCAAGTAGCAGCACTCTAGTTTACACCCAGGCTATCAATTTTAGGATTTGCACTTTTAAGCACCCACTACGTGGTCCTGATTTAGGATAATAGTAGTAACAAACGAAAGCGAAAAGGTTAGGATCCTGAGAGACATATAAAAGAAAAACAAAAACACATACACATAAAACTTGGTTCCCATTACAGACAGGAGGAGGATAAATTATTCCAAGGTTTTGGACTAATATCAAACTTGAGCATGGAGATGACTAATATCAAACTTGGGTATGGAGAACCCAGAGAGGGATTGGAAAAAATTTGATTGGGAACATGCTGAAAATGAACTCTATGCCAGCTGGCGTGATTCAGTGGTCTAGTGTCAACCTATGAATCAAGAGGTCATGGTTCGATTCCTGGTCAGGGCACATGTCTGCATTGTGGGCTCAATCCCCAGTGTGATATTTTATACACACACACACACACACACATATATATATGACACTAAAGTCTAAAACTTGGCAAGAAGGTCATTTATTCACAAGCCTTCATTCCGTCATTCAAGCAAACACTTCCTAAGCTTTTCCTAAGGCTGGATATGGTGCTGGTGCTGGGAATACAGAGAGAAATAAGAAAAAGATCTTCCATAAAAAGACCTCCCAGTCTAACAGATGAAAGAGACATGCTAATAAACAACTGCTCTGGAGAGTAATAAGTGCATCAGGACTAGAGACCTGGGAGTTATCCACAGAGGGATAACTGCAGCTTATGACTAGGGGAGGGTGGGCAGATAAAATCCTCCAGGGAAAGGACATTGTGGAATGTCCACATTTAAGAAGCAGAATTCAGCCGAAACCGGTTTGGCTCAGTGGATAGGGCATCGGTCTGCGGGCTGAAGGGTCCCAGGTTCGATTCTGGTCAGGGGCATATACCTTGGTTGCAGGCACAACCCCAGTAGGGCGCGTGCAAGAGGCAGCTGGTTGATGTCTCTCTCTCATCGATGTTTCTAACTCCCTGTCCCTCTCCCTTCCACTCTGTGAAAAATCAATAAAATATATTTTTTTTAAAAAAAAAGAAGCAGAATTCAGAGACAGGGAATGAGAAGGAAGAGTCAGAAAAACAACGAGAAGGTCATGACAAGGAAGGCAAAGGGAGGCATTTTGAGTTTGAGTCTGAAGAAAATGGTCAGAAGCATCAAGTATGATTATATCAAAAACATGTACATCGAAATCTATTAGAAACATACTAAAGCACTTATAGGTGATGGTTGGGATTGCCTTTAAAATTCTCTAAAGAGGGAGTATGTTGGGAGAAACTGATGAAACAAGTCTGGCAAAATGCTGATAATTATTGATGCTGGGTAATGGGTATATAAGGATTCTCTCTTCTTTTGTGTGTGTGCATTGCAGAGAGGTTAAGAAGAGAGGGTCAGGCCTACCGCCTGTACTTCAGCACCTAATACAGCATCTGGCACCACAGGAGGTGCCAAATACATCCTGACTAGGTGGTGCTGCACACCCCCCCTCAGGAATGGAAGTCTTTAGAGATCTCAGAAAGCAGACTCAGGGGAGCTGTGGGGCTGAGAAATATGTGGGAAGTGAGGAAATGGAATCAGTGAGCACCAGGCCAAGTTCCAAGTAAGTTTCTTTTTCCCAGGGTAAAACCCAGCTTGTGGGCCATTCTATTTTCCAGCCCCATTCTATTTTCCTACAAGGGACATATCTGCCTGCTCCTTCTCCCCTTCCGCTTCAGATTCCCAGTAAGTTCCCTGTGTTCCCCTCCTTATGTTATCAAGTAAAGGCCTTTTCAAAGGCCTATTGGAGCACACCTTACTATTGTTAAAGGAACAAGCCACCTCTTTTTCACTTTTCTCCTCTCCTGCAGAACAAAGTTGCATTTAAAAGGAGAAACAGTCTCAGGTTTTGTCTTCCAAACAGAGAGAAGGTCCCAGGGGCAGGGACTCAACACAGTGAGACTGATTCCCTAGCATCGCTCATGCCGGCAGTGAAGGAGGTGTGGAGGGACAAGGCAGACAAAGCCCAAGGACAAGCCCGACAGCAGAGACAGGGCGGCCGTGTTGTTCTGGGTCCCATGGCCTGGAGAGCACCGAGGAGCTATCGAATTCTGCTCAACCACACCGTGTAGCTTCTATCTTTCTCTAGAGTTTCCATGGTACTGACTTCTCTGCCAATGCCCCATAAATAACAATGGCCACCAAAGATAGCCCAGACTGTGCTTCCTTTCCTGGTATTGCGAGTCTCCAGGCTCAGCTCAGGACAGGGAGATAAGTGGGCTGCCCCAGAACTCAGTATAACAGTGAACTGGGTTTCAGGAAGGTGGCCAGCCAGCCAGCCAAACCACAGGGCTATGTTTTTATGCTTTTAGCTATCTCTAGAAATAAAACACTTCATTGTCTCTTACTATATATATTTATTTGTCTTATGGATAGCAATTTCTGCATAAAAGGGAAAAGTTTAAAAAAGGAGGGGGGTCGTCTAGCCACAGGTCTCATTTTGATAGGAGGGGCCTTCTCTTGTCTCTATCACCCCTGTGTTCCTGTGCCTAGACCCATGTCTGGCACACATAGACACCTTGCTTGGTAAATATCTATACAAAATAGGATGAATTCTGTTCTAACAATGATTCTCTCACCTCTCCAGGCAACAGTGATTATCTCCTCTTCCTTCCTCACTCAAAAAGCATCCTATTTGTGTCTCAAAGCTGGCAGGCACTGATACAGAACTGTTCAAGGACACCTGCCTGCCTCAAAATGTCCAAGGAACTACTTCTTATGATCACCCAGCACACAGCTTAGCATGGGGCCAGCTTTTAGATGGGACTCAACTGGCCTGCAGAGGTAAGCTGGGCCTGGAAAATGATAGCGTCCTCTTTCTCAGAGGGGCTGTGAGTGATCAATCTCTGCCCCTAACACTAAGCAGAGGTACTGTTTCATGGAAAGTTCTTAAATAAATGGGTGGACAGATGGATGGCAAGTCCATTCTAACAGCCTGATTGGCTAACCACTGATCTGCTCATTCAATAAATATTTATTGAGGACCTATATTTGCCAGACATTATCCTGCAAACTATGGACAGAGCAATGAAACAAATAGATTCAGTCTCTACTCTCATGGCTAATGAGGGAGGGGAGGATGGGGATAGAGGGAGCAAAGGATGGTTAGAGATAAAATGAGAAGTGGAGCCCTAACCGGTTTGGCTCAGTGGATAGAGCGTCGGCCTGTGGCAGAAAGGTCCCAGGTTCGATTTTGGTCGAGGGCAGGCTCCTTGGTTGTGGGCACATCCCCAGTTGGAGGTGTGTAGGAGGCAGCTGATCGATGTTTCTCTCTCATCGGATATTTCCAACTCTCTATCCCCCTCCCTTCCTCTTTGTAAAAAACAACCACCACCAAAAAAACAATAAAATATATATACTTTTTTTTTTTTTTAAGAGAGAAGTGGAGGTAATAGGCATGCCACAATAAGGACAGAATGTAGGCCAGAGGGTTCAGACCCAACTTCCCTACAAATAGGAATATAAACTCAGGCCCTAACGGGTTTGGCTCAGTGGATAGAGTCAGCTTGGGAACTCAAGGGTCCCAGGTTCGATTCTGGTCAAGGGCATGTACCTTAGTTGCAGGCACATCCCCAGTAGGGGGTATGCAGGAGGCAGGTGATTGATGTTTCTCTCTCATTGATGTTTCTAACTCTCTCTTCCTCTCTTTTCCTCTCTGTAAAAACTCAATAAAATGTATGTTTTAAAAAAAGGAATATAAACTCAGATCTAAAGTGGGGATTTGGAGGACAGGGGGTTCCACAGGTAGGAAGGAGAATGGAGCCGAGGCAGCTGATGTATAGTCATAGGATAGAGGGTAGAGAGAGGAGGCTCAAGAGAACAGATCCTACAGGGCCCAGTAGACTTTCAAATTTGATCCAGAGGGCAAAGGAATCTAATCGAGATTTCAAGCAGGACATTATCTGGAGAACGGATTGGAGGGGAGCAGAGGTTGCTTCAGCATCAGTGCCTGGGCCACAGTGGTTCTCCATTGGTGCTTCAGGAGCTGAAGCACTGGTTATGCTCCTGCAAAGGGACAATGAGCTGCTTCAGGAGGACTGGGGGGACCTCAGGGCTTCCTGAGATGAAAAGCTACAACACTGGCCTTTCCGGGCCTGTCTGTGGTAAAGAACAGAAAGGCTGCCTGTTTATCTTCCATATCGGGCCCCAGAGGCCCTGCATAGGTGGAAGGTTTCCCAGACGGAAGGGCACATGTGGTGTTCTGCAGGACACACAATACCTCCTTCTCATCTTCTATGGGGCCCTCTGGCCCCCTCAGCAGTCTTCAGCCCACTCGTAGGACACTACTGAACAAAGCACTCGGCCTTTTCTAGCTTAGCTTTCTAGCCCAGCAATGACCAGAGTATGCCCCTAAACTACATGGGCTCCATCCACCACCCTGTGTCTGAGAATAATCACGACGAGTAAGAGATTGCTGCCTCTAAGAACCTTGTTTGCTGGACTCCTTAACTGCTTAATGTGTATATACCTAACAAGTGAACTTGCTAGAACTCAGTGGCAATATTCAAGGAGCAGCTGTCTTCAAATGTAGACATCATAAGATAGCTCTAATGCCTCAGTTCTTTGGCTACTGTTTCCTGGTTGAAGAAATGTTTCCACTTCTCATTCCCCCAACCAAATCACTCCTACTGGGATTCCAGACACCACAGGATGACACCTCATAAGACTTCATCCCAAACCTCCCCACCCTCAGTGGACCGAGTAATAATTAAAACAGCCACCATTGCCCTAGCTGGTTTGGCTCAGTGGATAGAGCACTGGCCTGCAGATTGAAGGGTCCTGGGTTCGATTCTAGTCAAGGGCACATGCCTGGGTTGCATGCTCAATCTCCAGTTGGGGGCATGCAGGAGGCAAGCCAATCAGTGATTCTTTCTCATCATTTATATTTCTATCTCTCGCTCCCTCTTCTTTCCTCTCTGAAATCAATAATATATATATATATAATAAAACAGCCACCATTTATTTATCTCTACAAAGTGTTAAACACATCACTTCACTGAGTCCTGGTATAAATATATTATCGACCGACCCTGTATTGTAGATGAGGAACCCGAGGCTTCCTTGCTCAAAGTCCCTTGGGCAGTTAAGTCCTGGGCCAGGATCAGCACCTGAACTTCTCCAGCTTCATGACCTGTGTTCATAAGAAACCAAGTCTACAGCCTCCAACGCAGAAGAAAGCCTGAGAATGCACATGGGTCCAGCTGCAGCCTCTGCTCAGCTGGGCCATGTACCATGGGTGTCCAGGCCCTGCTCTCTCCCTGCTATGAGGTCTCTCGGTTGGGCAATGAAGAGCTGGATCCATCCAGCTGACCTTTCATCAGGAATCCTTCTGGTAGCGGCTAAAACCTCTGCCCAGCACCTTATCAGCCAAAATGCACAAGACAGAAAGATGGAGTTGAGACCTTCTGATAGGTGAGGCCTCTGCTGTCAGCCACAAAGAATGCGCCTGAGACTTCCACAAAGATCCTCCCTCTTGAGAGAGATTTTTTAGGCTTAGTAAAAAGCAATAAAGTTGTCCTGGCTGGTTTGGCTCAGTGGATGGAGCATCGGCCTGTGGACTGAAGGGTCCTGGGTTCTATTCCAGTCAAGGGCACATGCCCGGGTTGCAGGCTCAATTCCCAGTAGGGGGCATGCAGGAGGCAGCCAATCAATGATTCTCTCTCATCACTGATGTTTCTGTCTTTCTCTCCCTCTCCCTTCTTCTCTGAAATCAATAGAAATATATTAAAAAAGCAAGAAAGTCAAGAAGGCAACACCCAAGCTAGGTTGGCCGTACTCTCACATACGATTTTCAGACCTGGATTCACTCTTGGCTAGTTTCAGACCTTCAATTTAAAAAATATCTAGTTTGTGCTTGTCTACAAAGGAATGTAGCTGGGCACCTCCCACCAGAAACACAGAAAACTCCCACTACCATCACCTGCTCTTTGAGATGAAGCCATATATAGGCAGACAGAACCCAGAAGGTTTGTTCAGAATTGTCAACACCCCAACTTCACAACACTGTTTAAACATGTTCCCCAGAGAGGTGTCAATCAGTGAGAAGAAGGTAAAATGCCCATGGACTGGCATGACTAGGCTGACTCCTCTCCATAGGACCCAAATCATTTGCACTATAATGCTCCCACATCCCCAACATCCAAGGATCCCCAAGTCTTACTACTAAGGGTGGAAAGTGAGAGGGAAGAGAACCAACAGCTCAGTCCTGATGTTGAAGAAATAACCTAAAAGGAAGAGTACAGATTGATTCTTAGTTCTGTTATTGTTTGGCTGAATGACCTTGGGAAAGTCATATAACCAGTTCTGACTGCACTGAACCTCAGTTCCGGGCGAGACTCATATGGGAGAGTCTGGACTGTTGAAAAAAGGGAGGAGTGCACAGAAACTCTGGGGAACTGCAAAAGGCAGAGGTCTGGAGGGCCCGCGCACACGCACGTATACACAGAGAGGGCTGCAGTGATTACCAAGGACACTGCGATCCAGGAGCCACATAGGGCAGGGCTGAGGGGAAGCCAAGGCTGTCTGCTCAACCCTCAGACTCTGCCCCATCCAAGCCAAGCACAGAGGCTTTTGCATATTTGCAAGTCTTGTCTCATAAGGCTGACTCCAGCACAGAAGTTCTCCCGGCATAGACACAACTGATCCTCACAGCCGTTGGCTTGGAGGTCAATTCCCCCCAGTGATACCAACAACAATCAAGACTTACCTACAACAAGGCTGTACACACAGTCCACAAAGGGGTGCACCAAGAGAGTCCACCTCAGGTAACTGGGGATGTGGGAGCTACTGGGCCATATAGGACACCTAGCAAACAAAGCTACTCTGCCAACTCAGGGAAGCAGCAAAGACAAAGGAACAGATCACAAATAAAAGAAATGGAGGAACACAAATGACTGGATATAGAGTTCAAAACAATGGTTATAAGGTTTTTCAAGAATTTCCCAGAGAAGATGGAGAAATTTAGCGAGACCCAAGAGGAGATGAAAAAGGACCAACTAGAAATTAAACATACACTGACTGAAATAAAAAATATTATACATCCAGAACCAGTTTGGCTCAGTGGATAGAGCATCAGTCTGCAGACTGAAGGGTCCCAGGTTCGATTCTGGTCAAGGGCATGTACCTTGGCTGTGGGCACATCCCCAATAGGGGACGTGCAAGAGGCAGCTGATCAATGTCTCTCTCATCAATGTTTCTAACTCTCTATCCCTCTTCCTTCCTCTCTGTGGAAAATCAATAAAATATATTTAAAAAATATATAGCCGAAACTGGTTTGGCTCAGTGGATAGAGTGTCGGCCTGCGGACTGAAAGGTCCCAAGTTCGATTCCGGTCAGGGGCATGTATCCTGGTTGCGGGCACATCCCCAGTGGTGGGTATGCAGGAGGCGGCTGATCGATGTCTCTCTCTCTCATCGATGTTTGTAACTCTCTATCCCTCTCCCTTCCTCTCTATAAAAAAATCAATAAAATATATTTTTTAAAAATATATACATATACATATACATATACATATACAGTGTTACCTCGAGATACGAGTTTAATTCATTCCGTAACCCTGAGGCGTGGAAAACTATGAGATGCTCGAGTCGCGGTAAACTGGTGGGTCGTGTGCAGCCGGCCAATCCGCGCAATTACTCATATCTCAACTGTTGCTCGTATTTCAAAGCAAAAATCGCTCGTTCGATGGCTCGTATCTCAAAAATCTCGTATGTTAGGGCACTCGTATCTCCAGGTACCACTGTGTGTATGTGTATGTATATATATATATATATGTTATACAGAGACCTAACAACAGACTAGAGGAATGCAAAAATAAAGTCAAAGATTTGAAATACAAAGAAGTAGAAACCACTCAACTGGAAAAGAAAAAAGATAAAAAAGAATCCAAAAATTTGAAGATAGTGTAAGGAACCTCTGGGACAACTTCAAGCGTACCAACATCAGAATTATAGGGGTGCCAGAAGAAGAGAGAGAGCAAGACACTGAAAACCTACTTAAAGAAATAATGACTGAAAACTTCCCCCCCACCTGGTGAAAGAAATAAGACTTACAAGTCCAGGAAGTGCACAGAACCCCAAACAAAAGGAATCCAAAGAAGACCACACCAAGACACATCATAATTAAAATACCAAGAGCAAAAGATAAAGAGAGAATATTAAAAGCAGAAAGAGAAAAACAGTTAATTACCTACAAGGAAGCACCCATACAATTGTCAGTTGATTTCTCAAGAGAAACTATGCAGGCCAGATGGGAGTGGCAAGAAATATTCAAAGTGATGAATAGCAAGAATCTATAACCAAGATTACTCTACCCAGCAAAGCTATCATTCAGAATTGAAGGGCAGATAGAGCTTCACAGATAAGAAAAAGGTAGAGGAGTTCCTCAACACCAAACCAGTATTATATGAAATGCTGCAAGGTAGTTTTTAAGACGAGGAAGAAGAAGGAAAAAGTAAAGATAAAAATTAGGAACAACAAATACATATCTATTAATAAGTTAATCTAAAAATCAAGTGAATAAAAAATCTGATGAACAGAATAAACTGGTGAATATAATAGAATCAGGGGCATAGAAAGGGAGTGGACTGACAAATCGCAGTGGGAAAGGAGTGAGAGGAGTGCAAGGAGAAACTAGACAAAAATCGTACACTTATGAATGAGGACAATGGGGCGGGTGGGGGGGGAAGGTAAGGACAGAGGGTTGGGTGGGAGCTAGGTGGAGGGGAGCTATATGGGGGAAAGAGGAACAATTGTAATAATTTGAACAATAAACATTTATTAAATTAAAAAAAACAAGGCTGATGTGAGGATAAACTGAAGGAATAGAAGGAAAAAGTATTATTTGTGTTATAAGCTATCACAGAATCTGTCCAACATCAAAAAAGACATATTTTCATGTTATTCCACATGACCAGGAGTGCAATGAGGGCAAGGATGGTTCTGTCTGTCTTCTTTTTTTTTTCTTTTTTTAAAAATATATTTTATTGATTTTTCACAGAGAGGAAGGGAGAGATAGAAATATCGATGAGAGAGAAACATCGATCAGCTGCCTCCTGCACACCTCCCACTGGGGGAGTACCCGCAACCAAGATACATGCCCTTGACCAGAATCAAACTTGGGACCTTTCAGTCCACAGGCCGACGCTCTATCCACTGAGCCAAATCGGTTTCGGCTGTCTGTCTTCTTCAGAGCTGTATACCCAATGCCTAAAACAAAATAAATATTTGTAGAATCCATGCTTTCTGTTGCATTTAGAATAAAATCCATAGTGATCATTAGAGGTATGTTCTAGCTACAGACACCTTTGTTACCTCATCTCACACTACCCTCACCACTCTGCTCCAACTTATTCTTTTCTTTTTAAGATAAGTTTTCATTAATTTGAGAGAGAGAGAGAGAGAGAGAGAGAGAAATAGAAACATCAATGATGAAAAAGAATCATGGACCAGCTGCCTCCTGCATGCCCCCTGCTGGGGATGGAGGCCCAAACCAGGGCATGTGCTCTGACTAGGAATCCAACCACAACCTCCTGTTCATAGGGTGATGCTCAATCACTGAGCCACACTAGCTGGGTGACTCGGCCCCAACTTCTAGTTCTCTCCTCCCATGTTCCTCGGAACTCCTGCCTAGGATGCTCCTCTCCAGGTTGGCTCCTGATTACCCTCCAGGTCCCATTTCACTGTCACCATCTCAAAAAAGGCATCCATAATGGCTCTTGCCCATTCCGAATCCCTATTCTACCCTCTTAAAGGGTTCTGCTCTTTTCCTTCATAATTTGGAACACTGTATGCTTTGGATTTTGTTGTTTTTGCTGTTTAATGCCTCTCTTCCCCACTGTGTTGTAAGCTCCATGAGGATAGAAACTACTGTTTTGTTCACATCTCTCTTTAAAAAATATATTTTTTATAAAAAATATATATAAAAACTATATATATATGTATATATATATAATAAATATATATATATATATTTAATTGATTTAAGAGAGGAAGGGAGAGGGAGAAAGAGATAGAAACATCAATGATAAGAGAGAACCATTGATTGGCTGTCTCCTGCACGCACTCTACTGGGGATTGAGTTCAAAACCCAAGCATGTGCCCTTGATGATGGAAATCGAACCTGGGACCCTTCAGTCAGCAACCAACGCTCTATCCACCAAGCAAATATGGCTAGGGCAGTGATGGGCAAACTGCGGCTCACGAGGCACATGCGGCTCTTTGGCCCCTTGAGTGTGGCTTTTCCACAAAATATCATGTGCGGGCACACACGTACAGTGTGATTGAAACTTCCTGGCCCATGCACAGAAGTTGGTTTTTGGACTGGGCAAGTCTATTTTGAAGAAGTGACGTTAGAACACTCAAGGGACCAAAGAGCCGCGGTTTGCCGACCACTGGGCTAGGGCATTGTTCACATCTCTTTATCTGGTACCTTGTTTATGTCACATACTGGATAATTGCTCAATAAATGATGAATGGATGGATGATCCCATCTTCTCTGTTAATCATGCTGGGATCAATTATTAAACAATGGTAAGAGGGCTTCTCCTTATCAAACTGTTGCTTTATCTCTCCTTTCCCCTCCATAATTCACTTCCTTCCTCCCCATTTATTCCAAATCCACCAAAAGGAATGCTGATAAAATAAGAGCCCCATGAAACAAGCACCCCTGTGTAGCCCAAATGGCTGGCAGTTCTCACTTATGAGAACTCCTAATGCTCTGGCCTCTATTCCAATGACCCAGAGGCTGTCAATCTGTGGAGAACTAAAAACTTTCTCATCCTAATCTCTGTGGTGAAGTGACAGCCCTGGGGCATAATAGAACAGGCTAGCCTGGTGATAAAGTCTGTATTGCTCAGCTGTTTTTTCTAAGTGAAAAGCCCTTTCTCTTGCAGGGTTTCCATCCAAGGAGAAGCAGTGAGCAATGCAAAGCATTACAACCATTTTTCCTCCAGCTATTTCTAGGCACAAAAAACATCTAAGGACTCAAGGCCAGCTTGAGAAAACAATTGGGCCAGGAAATACACAAACCAGTGCAAAGCCCAAAAAAAGTTAAAGTTGAGGGCGATGCCTTTATGGAGTTTCCTTTTTCCAGAGAGACAGCTCCAAATGCAAAGTTAGATAAGTCTTATTTTCTGTGAGGTCACTAATCCCGTTAAGAGGGAACTCAATTAGAGTTTAGAAAAGAAATTACATGCATTTTTGGGGGGTATAAGTATCAAAATTTTTTTCAAGTCAGCCATTTTATTGCACATCTAGTATATCCCAGAAACCCATCAACTCTTTCATATTAGTGCTGTGTTCTCACTTTTCTATCTACTTAGATCTTAGAATTGATCTCTTCAACAAAACCTGGATTACAGATGTCTTCTGGAAGTCAAACTGAAGTGGTCAATCCTAAATGAGTACTTCAGTATATCTGCCATTTGGGAGCAAATTATTAATTGGCAGTTAATTTGAAGATTGGCATTGTTCACCAAGTTCAGTGGGTGCAAATTAGCTGCTTCTGTATAAAAGTATTCTTTGGAGACTTCTAGAACAAAAACAAAAAAACAAAAAACTTGCCACTATTTTTGTTCACAGAAACATGGAACCAGACTCTAAAATAAGTATATGGTGTGAGGAATTTTGAGGAGCCAACTCAATTAGTTATAGCAATGTAAAAAGGGGAAGTCCAGAAATGGAAAATCACAGATATAGAGCTGTCACCACGGAGTAAAAGAATATGGATTTTCGGGGTAATCCAAGATGGCGGCATAGGTAAACACCTACACTGCTGCCTTGCACAACAATTTCAAAACTACAACTAAAAGACAGAACAGACATCATCCAGAACCACAGGAAAGCTGGCTGAGTGGAAGTTCTACAACTAGAGGGAAAGAGAGGGGCTCACGGAGACCCAGAGGAGCTGCAAAAAGCTGAGGTATGGAGACGCGTGCACGCTGAGAGAGCGGGTGCCAGAGTACCTGGCTGGCTTTCTCTGGCGGGAGGGAGACGGAGACTCTCAAAGGCATTGAACTCCTTATCCTACGACACTAAACCCTAGATCCAACCGAAACTCATACGGGGGTGGGGTTTGGACTGTGAAAAGGGAGAGGTGCATGGAAATTTAGGGGAGTCGCAGAAGATCAGGTCCGGTCTCGCACACGCACGGTGCTGCGTGGAGGATAGATTGCTGATTGTGCCGCTGGCTTTCGCGAGTGGGCGGGAGACAGACCCTCCGAACTGCGCCACTTCTGAGTCCACTAAGCCCCTGTTTCGGACGAAACCCTGAAGACCTAGACTCGTGTGGTACTGGTGCGCAGGGGAGCTGGAAAGGCAGCGGTTAGAGGCACGGCGGGTACGAGGCACAAGGACCGCTCCAGCCATTACCCAGTCACGTGAGACTCAGGGAGGTCGGGGTATGCCTGGGAGGAAGGGGGGGCAATGGGGAGATATGTATAAAAAATTAATAAAAATTAATAAAAAATTAAAAAAAAAAGAATATGGATTTTCTTCTTTCCAGTAATATGCAGCAGTAACCCAAGAAAGAAATAAAAAGGAGAGGTAGAGACAGGATAAAAATCATGCAAATATCCAAGGTCAAAGGTCACAAATAGATAGTTCTTAGAGCCAAATAGGCCTGCAAGTTTTTAAGTTGAATTAATTGCCCCATATAACTCTGGGTTTCAAAATTCTAGGAAAATGAAGTCCAAGGCCCTCATGCACACCTGTCCACAATCACCTGAAACTAAGTAGTGTCTGTTCTATCCCCACCCAGGATACTTCACTGGTTGTCATCTGCACTATAATAATTCAGGACAACAGTTCCTCAGAGCTCCGGAAGAAAACCAGGAACACTCACATCAATTCCCTTTACAATGGCTTGAATGACAGGACCACTCATGGAGCCACCTGTCCTCACTATTCCTCAAAGGGGATTGAGGGTGGAGATGTACTTACTGAGCTTCCAGCCTCTTTTGACCTTAATTACCACATATGGCTTGAAAATCCCAGGTCAGAGTGGAGGATGTCTCAAACTTCACTGAGTGGAAGCACCAAATTTCCTGGGGGACCCTAGGAGACATTCTTTTCAGGTACCCTATCCAAATGGTGGGGCTGGAAAGCTGAGAAAGGGCAATGTTACAAATACCAGATATACTGGTCTGCAGGGCCCTGGAGGAATGACCCCCCTTCAACTGCCAATACTTAAATTTGGTGCTAAGAATGAACAGCTATTTCCACTAAAGATCAGTAAAGTTTCCATACATTGAAGACTGAGCCTAGAGATTTTGGTGTGGGCTGCAACTGCCTCTCCCTCCTTTTCTCAACTCTTGCTTCAAGCTACCTAATGAACAATGAACCAGCATTCCAAGAACGATTTCCAAAGTGTGCTCCCAAACAAAATCCCAGACACAGAACATGAGATGTCAGTCCTGGTACTGTTATCAGCCAACCAAAAAGAATGCTAACTTTATCAACTTCCTGGCACTTACCACAAAAACATGGCTCCAAGTGTACAAAGTAGCCCCTAAATCAAGCAGCTTGAGCAATCCAAGGGCAACCAATCATCTTTCCAGGCAATGGCCATTCTTCTCCCCCCCCCCCCGCCGCTGCCATGATGCTCTCCCCCAGCTCCTCTCCAACTGTCTCAGAAAGCTACTTAATCTAAGTAAAAAGTAGCATGCTTGCAGCTTCTAGCCTAATCTTCTACCCATCCACTTGAGATCAGACTGAGCCACCTAAGCTTTTCCCACATTGAAATTCTAGATGCCAATGATGGGGGTTACCTGTTAAGTCTGGTGTCCTGGGCCAGGAGATTCTTCCTTCTTGCCTAGATCTGTGTTCTCTTCCCAGCAATATATCCCAAGCCAGAACAGTTTCAGGAAAAGCTGGATCTCAAGGGGACTCTGCAGCTCTGAGGAGCTTATGCAAGCACACACCAAAAACCAACCACCCAGGACCCATCTGCAAGTGGATTTGTAAGAGAGGTAGCCCTGAACACCTAGACACATACAGCATGTTGGAAATATCCTTTCTAAATCCAGGAAATGGGTCTATTGCAGTTAAACTATAAGCAGTAAGCCAAAGGTCGTATTCACAGCTACTTATCACCCTAAATATCTGTTCACATCCATCATTCCATTCATTGTCTGTCTGCATCTCCATAATGTAACTGCTATGAGGGCAAGAGCTACATTGGTTTTCTTTCTTAGTGTATTTCTAAGACTAAGGGTCTCAGTAAATGTCAGTTGAATGGGAGGTGAAGGAGATGGATACTAAAATATCACAAGATGTGCTCCACATGTAACTTACACAGCTCTTTTATTAATCCTCAAAGTTCCTTCTAAAACTATTAGGATGTTTTTTTATGGAGATGGGGGTGCAATGGGCACTCTCAACTGTATCCTGATCCTGCATTAGCATTTCATCAACAAAGTGGACTGTGAAAAGCATGAAACGAGACACCATATTATATTCCATCTGAGTAAATTACCCATTGTTTATTTGAAATTCTAAGGAACAGGCACCTCAAAAGACATACCTCTCCTTAACTAGGCCTGGATCTTCTTATGACTGCATCTGCCATATAAATAGTAAGCCAGCTTGCATATTTTGCATTAATGTTTTCATGCAGGGCTGGTTCGAGTTTATTTTTGTTGCTTTCATTTTTAAGACTGTGTTTATGCTTTTCTGTTAGACTTCCAGCCAGATGACAATATGCAAAGTTTGTCCTTTTTTCAAAGATGCTCCAGACAGTTCCTGGAGGCACTTGAAAAAAATTAACAACTCAGAGAAACCAAGATGGTGGCATATGTGAACACCTAAACTGCTGCCTCCCACAACAATTTCAAAACTACAGCTAAAAGACCAAACGGACATCATCCAGAACCACAGGAAAGCTGGCTGAATGGAAATTCTACAACTAGAAGGAAAGAGGGGCTCATGGAGACTCAGAGGAGCTGCAAAAAGCTGAGGTACGGAAACATATGTGGAGAGGACAGGCAACTGAGTGCCTGGCTGGCTTCCTCTAGTGGGAAGGAGACAGAAACACCCAACTGCACTGAACCCCAGTTCCAGGCGAGACTCACACGGGGGAGTCTGGACTGTCAAAAAAAAGGGAGAAGTGCATGGAAAATCAGAGGAACCTCGAAAGGCAGAGATCTGGAGGCACGTGCTTGAGTGTGTGGAGAGGACTGACCACTGACTGTGCCGCTGGCATTCTCTAGCAGGAGGAAGACAGAACTTCCCAACTGCGCTGGACTCTACTTCCAACTGCACTGAACCCCAGTTTCAGGTGAGACCCTGGGGACCCAGACTCATACGGGTCCCCAGAGCACACTGAAACTCAAGGGAGCCGCGAAAGGAAGAGGTCTGGAGGCAAGAATGCAAGTGAATGCAGAGAGGGCTGCAGCGATTACCAAGGAACATTGAGACCCAGGAGCCTCATAGGGCAGAGCTGAGGGGAAGCCAAGGCTGTCTGCTCAACCCTCAGACTCTGCCCCATCCAAGCCGAACACAGAGGCTTTTGCAATTTTGCAAATCTTGTATCATAAGGCTGACTCCAGCACAGATATTCTCCTGGCGTAGACACAGCTGATCCTCACAGCCAATTGGCTTGGAGGTCCATTACCCCCAGTGACACCAACAACAATCAAGATTTAACTACAACAAGGCTGTACACACAGTCCACAAAAGTGTGCGCAAAAAGTGTCCACCTCAGGTAACTGGGGAGGCAGGAGCTCCTAGGCCATATAGGACACCTAGCACACAAAGCTACTCTAGCAACTCAGGGAAGCAGTGAAAATGTGGAGACAAAAGAACAGATCAAAAATGAAAGAAAAGGAGGAAAACAAATGACTGGATATAAAGTTCAAAACCATGGTTATAAGGTTTTTTAAGAATTTCCTAGAAAAGATGGATAAATTTAGCGAGACCCAAGAGGAGATGAAAAAGGACCAACTAGAAATTAAATATACACTGACTGAAATAAAAATATTATACAGAGACCTAACAGCAGACTAGAGGAATGCAAGAATCAAGTAAAAAATTTGAAATACAAAGAAGCAGAAAACACTCAACTGCAAAAGCAAGAAGAAAAAAGAATTTAAAAATGTGAAGATAGTGTAAGGAGCCTCTGGGAAAACTTCAAGTATACCAACATGAGAATTATGGGTGTGCCAAAAGAAGAGAGAGGGCAAAATACTGAAAACCTACTTGAAGAAATAATGACTGAAAACTTCCCCCACCTCGTGAAAGAAATAGACTTACAATTCCAGGAAGTGCACAGAACCCCAAACAAAAGGAATCCAAAGAAGACCACACCAAGACACATCATAATTAAAATACCAAGAGCAAAAGACAAAGAGAATATTAAAAGCAGCAAGAGAAAAACAGTTAATTACCTACAAGGGAAGCACCCATAGAACTGTCAGCTGATTTCTCAACAGAAACTATGCAGGCCAGACAGGAGTGGTAAGAAATATTCAAAGTGATGAATAGCAAGAACCTATAACCAAGATTACTCTACCCAGCAAAGCTATCATTCAGAATTGAAGGTCAGATAAAGAGCTTCCCAGATTAAAAAAAAAAAACTAAAGGAGTTCATCAACACCAAACCAATATTATATGCAATGCTGAAAGCTACTCTGTAAGAAAAGGAAGAAGGTAAAGATAAAAATTAGGAACAACAAATATATATCTATCAATAAGTGAATCTAAAAATCAAGTGAATAAAAAATCGGATGAATAGAATGAACTGGTGAATATAATAGAATCAGGGGCATAGAGAGGGAGTGGACTGACAATTCTTAGGGGGAAAGGGGGGAGGGAAGTGCGGGAAGAGACTGGACAAAAATTGTACACCTATGGATGAGAACAATGGGGGGAGGTAAGGGCAGAGGGTGGGGTGGGAACCGGGTGGAGGAAAGCTATGTGGGGGGTGGAGGGAAAGAGGAACTCTAATAATCTGAACAATAAAGATTTATGAAATTAAAAAATAAAAAATTAAATTAAAAAGAAAAGATAAAGAAAAGATAAACTCAGAGATGCCAACTCACTGGCATTGGTAGTTTTTGTGGCAGAAACAGACATATTAAACTAGTACTGTGCCTCAGTTTCCACCCTTGATTTTTTTTTTTTTTTGTGAGTGTGTATTTTTTATTAATCCTCACCAGAGGATATTGCCCTCATTGATTTTTAGGGAGAGTGGAAGAGCGAGGGAAAGACAAAGAAAGAAATCAACTAGTTGCCTCCTACATGAGCCCAAATCAGGGCCCAGGCCAGAGAAAAGCCTGCAACCAAGGTACATGCCCTTGACCAGAATCGAACCCGGGACCCTTTAGTCTGAGGGCCAACACTCTATCCATTGAGCCAAATTGGCTAGGGCTCCACATTTCTTAACGATGGAGCCTCTCATCCTCAAAGCAGCAGCAGGCGTTTACCTCTTGCCTAATTTAGCACTCTGCCTTATGGGTCACAAATCCCAGACTTTAACAGCCAGTTACTCAAGAAAGAACTACCAGTAAATGGGAAATCGCTCAGAAAAGGCTCCCTGAAAAAGCAGCAGTATTTTGAGGAGCAAAAATAGTAAGGGAATTTGAACTTGGAAAAACAAGGTAAGTTGAACCTAAGAATATTTCAGACCCCAAAACGTGATTTCTACTTCCCAGCTTTTCAAATGATTTGCCTCTTCCATAGACAACTAAACACACATATTTACACTCTTTTTTGTAATCCCATTAACTGTCCTCCCCGTAGGCCATGCTTGGTGGTGACAGCTTTGAACAATGACATCATCCCAGGTTTGCCTCTTTGGCAAGGTCACCAATATTGTTTGCAGTTAATTTCCTGTAAAGGCAGGAAACTAGCCCTGTGCCTTGAATCCTCTGTCTGTTCTGAGCCATCCTGTCAAGCCGAAACAAATATTTTTTGTTTTTCTTTTAAAAATACAAAACTTCCCTGAGCTTTTAACAAGCATCTTAATTACAGCTACAGAATTATATATTTATGGATAACCACATGCCTGCTGATAGTTAGCAAGTTGAAAGACCTTACTCATTCTTAGATGGTTCCTTCTCCTTCATCCCCTCCCCGAAGCTCCTTTACCCCCTCCCTGAATGTCCAGGTTAATTATTAAATGTGACCTACCAAAACAAGCAGGTCTGGCCAGTCAGCACCCCTCCCTCAGGGCTCCCTGAGAGGGGTTTGTCCCTCCTCCCAAGTGGAGAACAGAAAATGTGCGCTGAAGAGGGCTAATGATGCAGAAGATGTGACAGGTTTCAGGGGCCCCATTGCAAAAGTGTCGACACGGTTTAATTAATCCTGGGCTAATTTAACCCTGGCACAATCAAGAGGAGAAAAACTGCTCTTCCTCTCAGAGGCAGCAAGTGTTTGGATTTGCCAGCTGCAACAAAGGAAGATCTCTCCAAGCAGATTTCCAGGCGGACTCTTGATGTGTGTGTGGGGTACCTCTAATCTGTAGAATCCCAACTGGAGGTGCAGCTGATGCAGACTGTTACTTTGTTTTTTGTGCACTTTTCTGTAGAAGATGGGTGTCAACCACCACAACCCTGGTGGCCCTCCAGTAGGATTCTGCCTGCTGCCAACAAAGAGCAGCTCCTAAAAATGGCTGTCCCCCACCCCCGAACACTAGTCAGTTGTAACATTTTCCAAATTTGCTTAGAGCCTGCTGTGTTAGGGAGAGGCTGGGAGGCGGACATTCTCCTCATTCTTTTGCCTTATTAGGTTGTGGATATGATTGCTTTTGGGGGGGAATAGCGGCTAAAATGAGGAATGGCATCAGGAAGTGACCTCGGGAAGAGGAGGGGCAGGAGGAAGGTGGAAGAGGCTGAGCAGCAGGCATGAGAAGCACTAAGGAAGGAGGCCTGGAAGGAGCATGGCTCTGCTAAACGATGGTCCCTCTTTCCAGGTCAGCAGCTGGGCACAGGATCCTACACACCCCTCAAGCCCCACATGATAGCATTTTGGAAGTTATTTTTGGGATTATCAATGGGAAGGCCTTCCTGTTTCCACATCATTATCAATTGAGAGAAGGTGGCCTAGCTTGAGGCCTTAGGTTGTTTCTAATTTGAATCAGTAAGTTTTTGTTTGTTTGTTTGTTCTTACTTTGGGGGAAGGGGAAAGATGGGGAACAGGGAAAAGAGTCTCTGGGCTAATCCCAAACTTAACAAACTGAGTTACTTGTGTAAAAGCCTTGCGAGCACTGCCTATGGCTCATGGAGACACAAAAACTGTTCAGGGCTTACAACTCTGAAAAAGAAGTTACCTCCCAGGTAATGAGGCCCAGATGGACCCAGAAGCTGGGAACGGGGCTATGTTATGTCATTTGCAGTTCAAATGCCAGCTGCCACTTGACAGAGGCTGCTTCTTTGAAGTTGCTGGATTTAGGGTTCAGAGCTCCTTGGGGGAGCACTTCAGAAAAGGAGGTATATAGTTTGACTTTCCACTGAGCTGCACATTTCAGCAGACCCTTTCAACTCTTCTAAGGAGGAAGCTCAAGCAGCAGCTCCCACCTGGACACAGATTGGTGAGCTGCTGAAAACATTTTGAGAAGCTACATTTATTGAGCCCTGACAATGTGCCAGGCACTGTGCAAGTGTTTCACACATACCATTTATCTCATTTAATCCCAGAATCATCCTGAGAGGTAGGATAATGGATGGCCCTTTTCAAGAGACACTGAGGCTTATTTAAGTCCTGCCATGTGCCCAAGACCAGTAGGTGTTGGACGAATTTGAAGCCGAGGTCTGTCTTCCTCTAGTGCAGTGGTTCTCAACCTTTCTAATGCTGCGACCCTGCGATTCTGCTATAGAGCCTAAGACCATCAGAAAACACAGATATTTACATTACGATTCATTAACAGTAGCAAGATTACAGTTATGAAGTAAGCAACGAAAATAATTTTATGGTTGGCGGTCACCACAACATGAGGAACTGTATTAAAGGGTCGTGGCATTAGAAAGGTTAAGAACCACTGCTCTAGTGGCTGTGCTGACCCCAGCCCTCTCCCTACACCATATCTTTTACTAGTTCCTTGTTCTATCACCAGAAGCATCCTCCCACAGAAGCTTCCGCTCTTTCAATACCACCTCCCAGGTTGCAGCTGCTTAGGCCAAGAGACAGCCTGAATCCCAGGGACATCTGAGCCGCCTCCTATCTCTGGTGGGTAGGCTGGGTGCTATCGGCTAACCCACTGGCGGAGCAGGTGTGTCCTCCCAGCACCTGGGTTCATGCAAGAAAGTTATACTATGCAACAGCTCCCCAGAAACCTCTCTCAAAATGTGGGAAGAGCAATGCACCCCAAATTACAACTAATGAGCCCCAGTTTCTCTCCTGGATAAATGTCCACCTCCCTAACACCTTTATCTTTCAAAGGGTTGGAAAAAGGCAACTTGAGGATCGTCAGACAGACCCTGTCTGGAAGGTGCAATAAAATGCAATAGGAAACAGAACAAGCTGTGATAATACCCTGCAGCCCTATCCCTAATGCACAGGCAGGACTCCAGTGCCCAAGCTACAGAGACTGGTTTATTCCAGGAGACACCCGCCATTCTCTCCATCCGCACCAAATCCTCCCACAGCAAACCTACTGGTCTCAGGCAGCTTAAGAGATAGAATTGGGTTCTCCTGGATGATTTTAGCCACTAAGTTACTTGCATGAGCTGAGCTATGTCATGGCTCTCAAGGATCATCTAGGAGAGAAAAAACAAACAAACCTGAAACCACACAAAGAAAAAGGCCTGGGCCGGCACCCTAACCTTATCTCGTAGCAGGGCTTGAGTGCAACTCAAGTATGTCAAGTTTGGGAATGCATATCAAGGGCATTGCAGTATCTGAATAGCCATGAGCATCTGAATGAGTTTTTTTGTTTTTTTTTAAACAGAGTATTTCCAGGGATAGGAACTCTTAAGTTCCATAAGCCAGCTCTCGGGCATTTATTTAGAGAAAGAATAGCACCTGGAAGCTGAGCTTGGCAGGCAAGAATAAACTCTCAAGGCACAATACTTCTAGGCTACCTGCATTCCAAGAACAGCATGTTAGCTGTGGCACACCAAAACCAGCCAGCCTATTTGGAGTAAACCCCATTCATTTCCATGATCTCAATACAGAAATACCAATCCCAGCTTTGGGTGAACCAGGGAGCAGTGGCAGCTTCACACACTGGAGGGGCCATAAGGCACAAAGCTTGAACATAAGAAGGGAGTTTCTCTATTCCTCTTTTTCTGAAGCCTGTGCTTATTCTGAAAACAAATGCCTTAAAAGTATCAGTCAGCCCGGCCGGCATGGATCAGTGGTTGAGCACTGACCTATGAACCAGGAGGTCAGAGTTTGATGACCAGTTAGGGTGCCTGCCCAGGTTGTGGGCTCAGTCCCCAGTGTGAGGCGTGCTGGAGGCAGCTGGTCAGTGATTCTCTCTCAATCAATAAAAAATATAGACATATATTTTATTTTATTTTTAAAGTATCAGTCAGAGCAGACTCCCACATAGGAAGGTGTCTGACTTGCTCACTATAGCCATAAAAGCAACAGGCCTGTGAATGGATTCAAATTCAGAACCTAGGATCCTGCTATTTAGAGCTCGTAAGGCATGGCTAAGAAATACTCAATATAGTGACTCAAACATGAAACTCCATAAAGATGATGCTAATCAGGGGAAGGAACTGGTAGGACTGCTCATAAGAGGCAGCTAAGGAAAACTGTTCAGTTGTACGTACACACAGGACCCCCTAATACTTGCCCCCATAAACCTGCCCAAAGCTAGGGGAAAGGCCCACCCCTCCTGCATACTCACCTCCTTTATGAAAGTTTCCATGACTGACCCCACCTGCCCTTATTCACCCCTCTCCTCTCCCAGGACACGGCCAGAGAGCTGTGGGCTTGTCGATGTGCAGCTTAGTGTCCTCCTGAGGTCTCATGTGGCTTTGCTCTCTCCCCAACTACACTGTGAGCTCCTTGAGATCATGGGCCGGGTCTCCGGTTTCTCTCATACCCCCAAAGGCTCGGTGCAGAGCTTCCCTCTGCAGAGGGGCCCAGCAAGGGCTGTCGTCTGGCCCTGGCGGTCATGTTTCTATCTGAGTGCTGGACTCCAAAGCCCATGAAGCCCTAACTCATGTTACACAAGATGCCGGTTGGCTATAAAATGCAGACCCGCTTTCGTCAGTGGCCCCTAATTCTGCTCCCAAGTGACGACTGCTGAGGTCTTACAAAAGATCTCCCAAGTTTTTTACAGTGTGATAAAAAGCTCAGTATAAATGCAGAAGCTACCCACCATGGAAACTTACAGCTGTAACCCAAACGTGGGATAGGACTATATAACTGGACTCATTTTCCATTTACCAAACACTTTCTTCCATAAAGGTGGAGTTTTATTTTTTTCTATTTAAAGAATAAGCATAAACATATACACATACTTTTCTCCCCTCCTATATAGCTACTTAAAAGACTTAACAAGTTCACATGGGTATGCTGCCAGGAGAATGGAAACCTCACCATCTTCTTTCCAGATGAAGCAGCTGGGCTGGCCAGGCCATTACAAAGACACCTTCATATTCATTCCCTTCTTTATATTGTGTCGACAAGGTTAATTTTTGCTGCCAAATCACATCAAGGGCAGGGCAGTGAGAATCCCAGCCCATGTTCACAATGGACATTTTATGATCCATGAGGTTCTTGCTGAATGCTGTGTGTACAGTCAGGAGTGTCTATTGATAGACCCAAGCTCTCTCTGTTCCTCCCTCTCTAGTAAAAGCCACATAACTAGTTTGACAAGGTGTGCATTCAAATGGGGAGCCATGGGCCAAATGAAATCAGGTTCCAATCGAGTTGCTAGATTGGCTTTCAGTGGGGTCTGAAAAGCTAACCGCCTCAGAGTGAATCAGCCTGCATGCCTGTCTTCCAGACCAAAGAAAACAAGGGGGAAATACTGAGTAAATGGAAGAGGGATTTACAGAGAAAGGGAGGACCTAGGAGAAGAGCCAGTTTAAAAATCAGGCTTCCTGCCTTCCCACTTCAAAGAAGGAAACACAACACTTTACCAGAGATGCTTTGTAAATCAAGCAGCCTCTTGATGGGACCGAAGGGGGCTGGAATTTGTTCATGGGGTAAAAGTTAAGCTCCCTGAGAGACACTACAAAGCTATATGAGTACACAGTGCCGTAAAACTCCAGATTTAAAAGTTACCAAGGCTTTAATCAAACACAGGTGTCTCCTGCAGCAATGATCACAGAGATAATTGAAGCTTTTGTTTGTTTTAATGTTCTACAGTCCTGGGGTTCCCACTTTAGAAGTCAGTTCTGGTCTGGCCTGTCCAGGAGGCCTGAGAGGAAAGTGTTGCAGTGACAGTTTTGGAAGCATGAGGTTTCTGGCCTAATATAGTCTAAGAGGATGAAATTTGCATATTCAGGGCCTCAACACCAATTTTAACAAGTTCTCAGAGATCTGGCTGTGCTCAGCTTTTCAACATGCCCTGCCCTGAACCACTTTGGCCTTCTTTCTCTTCTCCGTACCTCCACACTCTAGTTCCCTCTGCTTGGAACAGCCTTAGTCCAGTGCTCTCTTGGCTCTCTCTTCCTCATTGGTGTAAAAATAAGAGCATAGGCTTGAGAGGCAGACCTTCCAGGTTCAAATCCTGATACTGTCAGTTGGGCAAGTGGCTTAAACTTTCATGAATTCATTTACTGCATCTGTCCTGTAAAGGTAACAACATCTACCTCACAGGATTACACAAGTCAGTCCATGTAAAGCACTGAGAATAGTGTCTAGTATGGAGTAATGTGCTAGATATTATTTAATTCCTGGTACATAATCCTATCTGAAAATCCCATTTTATTTATATGCATGCTCTCTGTCTCCCACCAGCCCATGAATAAAGAACATACAAAAATGAAAAGAGGAAAACCAAGATGGCAGCATAGGTGAACACCTAAACTGCTGCCTCCCACAACAATTTCAAAACTACAGCTAAAAGACAGAACAGACATCATTCAGAACCACAGGAAAGCTGGCTAAATGGAAATTCTACAACTAGAAGGAAAGAGAGGGGCTCACGGAGACTCAGAGGAGCTGCAAAAAGCTGAGATACAAAGACATGCACATGGAGAGGACAGGCGGCGGAGGGCCTGGCTGGCTTCCTCTAGCGGGAGGGAGACAGAAACTCCCGACTGCACTGAATCCCAGTTCCAAGCGAGACTCATACGGGGGAGTCTGGACTGTCGAAAAAAGGGAGGAGTGCCGAGACCGGTTTGGCTCAGTGGATAGAGCGTCAGCTTGTGGACCGAAAGGTCCCAGGTTCAATTCCGGTCGGGGGCATGTACCTTGCTTGCGGGCACATCTCCACTGTGGGGCATGGAGGAGGCGGCTGATCGATGTCTCTCTCTCATCGATGTTTCTGACTTTCTGTCTCTCTCCCTTCCTCTCTGTAAAAAAACAATAAAATATATTTAAAAGAAAGAAAAAAAAAAGAAAAAAGAAAAGGGAGGAGTGCAAGGAAACTTAGGGGAGCCACGAAAGGCAGAAGTCTGGAGGTGCATGCAAGTACATACAGAGAGAACTGACTGCTGATTGTGCTGCAGGCTTTCTCTAGCAGGAGGAAGACAGAACCTCCCAACAGCGCTGAACTCCACTTCCGACTGCACTGAACCCCAGTTTCAGGCAAGACCTTAAAGACCCAGATTCATATGGGTGCCCAGAGCGCACAGAAACTCAGGGCAGCTGCGAAAGGCAGAGGTCTGGAGTTGCGTGAGCACAGAGAGGGCTGTAGCAATTACCAAGGGACACTGAGACCCAGGGGCTGCAGGGCTGACGGGAAGCCAAGGCTATCTGTTCAACCCTAAGACTCCGCCCCATCCAAGCCGAACACAGAGGCTTTTGCAATTTTGTAAGTCTTGTCTCATAAGGCTGACTCCAGCACAGAAGTTCTCCTGGCATAGACACAGCTGATCCTCACAGCCAATTGGCCTGGAGGTTAATTCCCCCCAGTGATACCAACAACAATCAAGACTTAACTACAACAAGGCTGTACACACAGTCCACAAAGGGGTGCACCAAGAGAGTCCACCTCAGGTAACTGGGGATGTGGAAGCTACTGGGCCATATAGGACACCTAGCAAACAAAGCTACTCTGCCAACTCAGGGAAGCAGTGAAAATGCAGAGACAAAGGAATACATCACAAATGAAAGAAATGGAGGAAAACAAATGACTGGATATAGAGTTCAAAACAATGGTTATAAGGTTTTTCAAGAATTTCCTAGATGGATAAATTTAGTGAGACCCAAGAGGAGATGAAAAAGGACCAACTAAAAATTAAACATACACTGACTGAAATAAAAATATTATACAGAGACCTAACAGCAGACCAGAGGAACACAGAATCAAGTCAAAGATTTGAAACACAAAGAAGCAGAAAATACTCCTCTGGAAAAGAAAAAAGAAAAAAAGAATCCAAAAATTTGAAGGTAGTATAAGGAGCCTCTGGGACAATTTCAAGCATACCAACATCTGAATTATGGGGGTGCCAGAAGAAGAGAGAGAGCAAGATACTGAAAACCTATTTGAAGAAATAATGACTGAAAACTTCCCCCACCTGGTGAAATAAAATAGACTTACAAGTCCAGAATGCGCACAGAACCCCAAACAAAAGGAATCCAAAGAGGACCACACCAAGACACATCATAATTAAAATGCCAAGAGCAAAAGACAAAGAGAGAATATTTAAAGCAGCAAGAGAAAAACAGTTAATTGCCTACAAGGGAGCACCCATACAATTGTCAGTTGATTTCTCAAGAGAAACTATGCAGGCCAGATGGCAGTGGCAAGAAATATTCAAAGTGATGAATAGCAAGAATTTACAACCAAGATTGCTCTACCCAGCAAAGCTATCATTCAGAATTGAAGGTCAGATAAAAAGCTTCACAGATAAGAAAAAACTAAAGAAGTTCATAAGCACCAAACCAGTATTATATGAAATGCTGGAAGGTATTCTTTAAGAAGAGGAAGAAGAAAAAAAAGGTAAAGATAAAAATTAGGAATAACAAATACACCAACAAGTAAATCTAAAAATCAAGTGAATAAAAAATCTGAACAGAATAATCTGAATATAATAAAATCAGGGGCATAGAAAGAAAGTGGACTGACAATTCTCCGGGGGAAAGGGACGAGTTGGGTGCAGGGATAAAAACCGTACACCTATGGATGAAGACAATGTGGGGGGAGGTAAGGGCAGAGGGAGGGGTGGGTGCCAGGTGGAAGGAAGCTGAGGGGAAAAAAGAGGAACAATTGTAATAATCTGAACAATAAAGATTTATTAAATTTTTAAAAAGTGAAAAGAGAAAAAAAGAACATATAGAAATGAGATGGAAGATGGTTTGCATTTGGTCATCAGGGTAGCCAGTGGCCAATCCTAAAGCAGAGAACAGCTCCCCAAGCCCCTCAACTGCCCACACTCTGACATAACTGAACCCAGAGTCAGAATGGCTACTCACACGTCTCATCTTTAAACTATGCTTGGAATGTTTGATAGGAACATGCACTTATTTTTAGGCAAAAAATGCTCCAAAACTAACCCTATGGCCCTGTAGCAGGCCATATTTGGCAAGGACTGCCTTGTGGTTGTTTATTAAAGAAGCCCAGAACTTTCTCAAGTCCAAAGTAGTTGCTAAGAGAACTCAATGCACTGTGAGTGTCTATTTTTATGGTCAAAGCTTGCTCCCTTTCAATCTCTGGAATGTTTCTGTGCAGCAGGTAAGAGCTGCTCACCTTCTCCAGCTTTGGCCCAATCAGCCCTAAAAAAGTTCACAGCTCTCTTCTATGGGTTGTTCCTGAGTTGTGAGTTAATGGAAGTTAAAAAAGGAAAGGGAAAATTTGTTCCTTAAAATAGTTAAGAAGGCCCTTTAAACTGATTTAGGTATTCACTTTCACCCCACCAGTAGACACAGTACTGGGTGACTTCAGACCTGACATCTCTGAAAAAGACATCTTGATACAGACCATTCTGTTTTACAGAAAGTCAAATCCTACCAGACTTGGCAACACAGTTCAAATGGAAAAAAAAAAAACCTGCCTCACAATCCTGGTGATGTTTACCGTCTGGATACCCTCCAGGACTGGTTAGCAGACAGCCTGTAAGAAGGGTTGATTCATCAGACTGCCCTTGAACCAGCTTGGCAAACTGGCTGCTTCCAGACATTTTGAATTCTGAAACTGAGTTTATTTCATAGGCCAAAACTGGACGATCATACAAACCTAATAACATTTAAAAATAACAAAAACAACAACTAACTCTTCCAAATACAAGTCATGCCAGCAACAGGCAAAGAAGCACTTGGGCCCTAACCGGTTTAGCTCAGTGGAAAGAGCCTGCAGACTAAAGGGTCCCAAATTCAATCCAGTCAAGGGCATGTACACCTTGGATGCAGGTACATCCCCAGTTAGGGGGTGTGCAGGAGGCAGCTGATCGATGTTTCTAACTCTCTATCCCTCTCCCTTCCTCTCTGTAAAAAAAGAAAAAAAATCAATAAAATATATTTAAAAAACCACAAACACACTTGGTAAAAGCATTTAATATTTTTACCAGACACTGAGTCTAATGCTCATTTCCTTAAAGAAGGTGGAATAAAAAGGGGGAAAACGGTTTATTTACTGTCGGAGTAGGAAGGAAGTGGATTTTTTAAAAAAATGTTATTATGGAATGAACTGTGCTGGGATTTGCTGGAAACTTGAGTTCTTTTTGTTAGTGTTTGTGAAAGCAGGCAAAAGATGCAGACACATTTTGCCCTGCTATTGAGAAGTCACATAGCTGAGATTCCAACTTTAAATGCCTAGAGAAAAAACATACGTCCCAGCCACAAAACCAACAGCAGCTTTCACAGTATACTCTCCTTTTTCTTCTCCTTCTTTCATGTGCAAATACACACCCCTCGTCCATAAAACGGACTGGTCCAAGTCCTATGTCAGGGAACAGGGGTCCCTGGTCCCCCTACCCAGCATGGCCACCATGCTTGAGAGTATTTTCCTGAGACCAGTTAGCATCAAATTTTTATCCAGTGAAACCAACATTCCACCATTAGAGATGCCTCCCTCTGGTTCAAAGGCACACCTCCCCAAAACAGTAAGTAAGCAACTCAGTTTCTATGATAATGTCAACCAAATACCTCTCATTCATACCCAGATTTAGACTGATAGAGCACTAATGTGTGACTGTTCACACATTGGCATACTAAGGCCAGGACTTCCAGCACTGCCCTTAGCACTTGGTAAAAGAACACCTATCATTTCAACAATGCAAGCTGAAGAAGCAACCTCCACAACCTAAGTTGTTGAATCACTTTCAAACTTCCTTCTGAGGTTTTTACTAACTTCAAACTGGCCTTCATCAGGCATCAAAATGAAGCATTATAGAAAGAAAGAAGGAAACAAGGAAAGAAGAAAAGAAAGGAAGAAAGGAAGGAAAGAAAGGCAACTCTTTTACTTCTTGCCATGCCCCCATCCTGGATGGCTAATTAAGACATTCTTTTTTTAAATATATTTTTATTGATTTCGGAGAGATAAGAAGGGAGGGGGGATAGGAATAGAAACATCAATGATGAGAATCATTGATTGGCTGCCTCCTGCACACCCCTTATGATGATTAAGCCCATATTACAGGCATATGCCCTGACTGAAAATCGAACCCTGACCTCCTGGTTCATAGGTCAACATTCAACCACTGAACCACACCGACCAGACTAATTAGGACATTCTTAAGAGCTGAATCAGATTCATTACTACACAGGAGGTAAGATAGGCTTTTTGGAGATTAAAAAAACAAATATGTTCCTTTTACACATGGAGAACAAGGACTAAGACCTGGACTGTGCCTTCTACCTACTCTCAACAGCTGTCAAGGATGGGGGAAAGATGAAAAGAAAAACCCACTAGAAAGCCAGGGACAAACATCACTCAGCCCCACACCTTTGGGGTGGGGGTGACTTTAAATAGCATAAAACAAACCACAGTGTCTTCTTTATTCCTACCCAAAGCTGTAGACACAAATGCTATTGTACTGCTAGTGCGCTAGCATCCCATTCAATCATTTCAACACCATCACCAACATTTCCCAAGATGACTTCACTGTTTTACATAATAACTGCCACTTCCAACTATTTCTGCACCATTTGGATAGTTCCACTGGAAGACAAAGAATCTGTTCTGCTCTGATATTTGGAAGAAAAACATTTAAATAAGCCTTTCTTAACTCTGCAGGAGAGCACTGCTGTCCTTTCAGAATTCAGGATTCCAATACCCAGATGGGGTAGCAGTATAGTTGATGTATGTGAGCAGCCAAACTTTAAGTGTATGTATGTAAGAAAGCTGGAGTCTTAAAAAGAAAAAGGTGTCCAGAGGTATGGTTCAGTGGTTGAGCTTCAACCTATGAACCAGGAGGTCATGATTCAATTCCCCGTCAGGGCACATGCCTGGGTGATGGCTCCATCCCCAGTGTGAGGGTGTGCAGGAAGGCAGCCAATCCATATTCTCTCTTATCATTGATGTTTCTCTCTCTCTCTTCCCTCTCCCTTCCTCTCTCTAAAAAAAAGAAAAAGATGTGTGGTGAGCAAGTGCTGAACCTGCAATTCTTAAATTTACCATGTGGCCCTGGTTTCCTAAAAAATAAAAATAAAAAAGCCTAGCCCTGACCGGTTTGGCTCAGTGGATAGAGTGCTGGCCTGCAGACTAAAAGATCCCAGGTTCAATTCCAGTTACCTTGGTTGTGGGCACATCTATGAGAAAGAAACATTGATCAGTTGCTTCCTACACACAGTAGGAGGTGTGCGGGAAGCAGCTGATCAATGTTTCTTTCTCATAGATGTTTCTAACTCTCCCTCTCCGTTCCTCTCTGTAATAAATAAATAAATAATCCTAATGTTTGGTAGCAAAGATAAATACCATGTCAGCCAGCTATCAGTGACATGTTCAAATCTGGTAGGACACCGGGCAAGCAAAACGGGCTGTGTACTCCCAGGTATGTCACTCTGCTCTGAGTCCAGAGACATAGTTTTTTCCAAGGTGGCACGTACACATGGTAGAGTTTAAGCTTATCCATATTCTATATTAAACCTTGAATCATAATGAGAAAGTTATTTTCTTTGATTCTCTTGTAAACCTTCTGATTACTTCAAAGAAAATGTCTGTTTGATAGCACCTCACCAATACCTGCCAGTCTCTCTATATATATTTTAAATAAATTTACTATTTTTTTATTTGTTGTTAATCCTCACCAGGATATTTTTCCCACTGAATTTTGAAGAGAGTGCAAGGGCGGGAGGAAGAAGGAAAGACATAGGGAGAAACATGGATGTGAGAGAGACATTGATTGGTTGCCTCTTATACAGTGGGATCAAACCTGCAATCCAGGTTCATCCCCAACTGGTGCACAGCCACACCAGGGACCAGGGCACTGCCAATCTCTCAATCTCTCAATCTCTCTCTGTCTCTCTCTCTCTTTCTCTCTCAATTGATTTCAGAAAGGAAAGGAGAGAGAGAGAGACAGACACATCAATGATGAGAGAGCATCACTGATTCATTGACTGGCTGCCTGCTACACACCCCACAATGGCAATCAAGCCTGCCATCTGAGCATGTGCCCTGACCAGGAATCAAACCATGACCACTGAGCCTTGTCAGCTGGGCCTGCCAATCTCTTTTTAACAAAGGGAGCAGGCCTCTGGCCCAGAGCCTTCAGCAGGAATAGTACCTAGAATTTAGCAACATTGTTGTTTTCAGCCTGTTTATTTTTGCCATTTTCTATTTATGGCCAGAGAAGCTGGGTTTTCCATTTACTACACTCACAACTTTCCCTTTTAAAGCAAGTTTAAGAAGACAAATTGACTTAGAGCTATAAAGTATGTAAAAGTGGGTATGGAAAAATCGCAAATGACTGGTTTAGGAAAAGCACAGGTTGGGGTGGGAGGGACAACTGCTCTGGCTGAGCAACCACTGTCCCTTCTGAAAACAGGATGGTTCCATTTGTGGGCATGAGGACTCATCCTAGCAAGGCAAGAGCCAATATAGAAACAAGTGGCAAATAGCAAATCCCAAGGAAACTCAATCCACTCACTTTTAGATAATACTTCAATAAATTACATTTAAGAAAAAGGCTGGGAGTGGTAGGGGGAAAAAATAATAAATGAATGAATGGATTAATTAATTAATTAAAACATTTGGAGACCAAAAAAAAAGAAAAAGAAAAAAGGCCGGAGTAACTGCTGCGCAGACTAAAGAGAAAGTTACACAACCAGCTTTTTTAAAGACTTTTCCGCGAACATTCCAAGTAAAGGCATCTGTTGTTTCTGAGGAAAAGGAGATAGGGCAGGACATAAAAGAACAATACAACCTAAACGCACACCACCCAGGCAAATGTCTAAGGGATTTTCATAATCCCAGAGACCACTACTTGGATAGAACTTCTCCAACACTAGTGGTCAGCACTCCTGTCAGTTAAATGTATTCAAGGATTCCACTTTCTGGAGGAGGCAGGTCCTTCTCCTCCCAGCCAGTTGGTTAATTTCTCCTCCCAATCAGATAACTCCTTAAAGAGCCTTAAACAGCAGTTGGAATTTTACTTTTTTTTTTCTCTTGATTCACTGAACCTTACACTATTTGATACTTGGGATACTGACTAAAATGTAACTCATAAACCTTCTTCAAGAAAAGCAAGTGTTACTTGTGCCACTTTCAGACACTTTTTAACAAATTCTGGTGCCTACAATGCCAATACTATAATATACTAACTTTCCTTATATGTGTGTTTTAATTTTTCTTGGAGACTCAAACCACCCATGATATAAAGACTTCTTTCAAACCTCATGGATGAAGGGATTTGTATTTGTCCAAGTAGAAACTTCCGCCTACTTTTTTAGTAGGTCAGTGTTTCAGTTACCTCTGCCATTGAATTACCAAATTGCTATCACTTGCCTCCTATTTCCATGAAAAAGAAAGGGGGGAAAGGCTGAAGGTAACAGGAGTGCTTTTGTTATTCTGTGAAATAAATACATAAATAAAGGCAGCGGAAGAGACTGAAGGTGATGAGAGCATGGACATCACCAAGTGAAAGAAATAAGGATAAAGCTAGGGGATCTAGAATATACTAATATCAGGGAAGAGATAAATATGTTGACAGGTTAGCTATTCAGAAACTTCAAAGTTAAATATTCGCTAATTAGTTTTCCTCTCCCCTCACACACAAATAAAACAGCAAGATAATTTTTTTCTTTTTTAAGAATAATCTTTAGCCCTAGCTGGTTTGGATCAGTGGATAGAGTGTTGGCCTGCGGGACTGAAGGATTCCGGGTTCAATTCTGGTCAAGGGCATGTACCTCAGTTGCAAGCTTGATCCCTGACCCTAGTCAGAGCAAATATGGGAGGTAACCAATTGATGTGTCTCTCTACATCGATGTTTCTCTGTCTCTAACCTTCTCTTCCACTCTCTCTAAAAAATCAATAGAAAAATATCCTCAGATGAGAATTACTAAAAAATAAAAAATATAAAAATATATACTGTAAAAAGAACAATCCTTAGATCTGGTCAAAGGCTTGTATAAGTCGTAGCACACTGTAAGTCAATATTACAGCAAAAGCCTAGTCTTCACAGTCTCAAATTCCTTGAGTCTTCCCAAATCAATTTTTTTTTCCTCCATTCTCTTTGCAGTCATCTGCTAAATAACATTGCCAGATAATTTACACCACTCATTCAGTTAACTCTGAAAATGGGCAGTGTCTGGCCAAAGTCTGTCATGACTGTAGTATATGTTTAAATGGCAGAAACTCCCCACCCGAGGCTTAAGATTGGAAGCCAGACTTGTTTCTGTTGCTCTGACATCTGATTAAGAGGACATTTTGAGAGTGCAATCCTACATTTTACCTGACCTTCCTGACTGCATCTCAGGAGTTTAGCAGCAGCAGCAGCAGCACCTGGGTATTAAAACACCACTCTGATTTCCTGGGTTGTTTTCCTCCAAAACTTTCACCAAACTTTCCCCACACAGCAGCCCACTAGAGGCCAGGCAATGGGCTGCCATTAAATTAAACCATTTGCACCAGTTTCCAACTGGAGAGTGAGTCAGCTCCCTGCTGTAAAGTAGTCTCCTTATTGGCCTCTGAAACTGGAACCAGGAAGGGTGTTTCAAAAGGCAGAGGGCAATCCTGGGTCCACATCCTGAACTACTGGAGATTAGATGAAGCAGCCGGCACCACTCCACAGCACCAACCAGATTTCAGCTCTCAACTGAATGAGTATGAGGGGCTACAAGGGACGCTGAACTCCCAGGCTATTTTCCCACACCTCACCACTTCTGCAGTCATCACAAAAGCCTCATTCTAGCCGAAACCGGTTTGGCTCAGTGGATAGAGCGTCAGCCTGCAGACTGAAAGGTCCCAGGTTCGATTCCGGTCAAGGGCATGTATCTTGGTTGCCGGCACATCCCCAGTAGGGGGCGTGCAGGAGGCGGCTGATCGATGTCTCTCTCTCATCGATGTTTCTAACTCTCTATCCCTCTCCCTGTAAGAAATCAATAAAATATATATCTAAAAAAAAAAAGTTGTTTTTTTTTTAAAAAAAAAAAAACAGCCTCGTTCTAAAACACATCATGGGAGAAGGAAAATATACAGTGCCAGCAGCTGAATAGCTTTCCCTACCCCTCTCCCTGAAGGCAGAGTATACTTTCCCTCCCCCTCCCCCAGTCTTACTTCTAAATAGCAACAGAGTTTGGTGGTGGTGGTGATTGTGTTTTGTTTTTTTGTAAGTATGTTATTCAATTTGGAAAACTGCAAAGGACATGTTAGTCTTAGCCAGATCTTAAGAGGCAAGCAATTAGAGTAATGGAACAAAATAACAGATGGCTACTTTGGGGCCTCCATCGTCAACCTAAAAAAAAACAACACACACACACAAAACACCTTCTTGGGCCATAGCTGGTTTGGCTCATTGGAGAGAGCGTCAGCCTGCGAACTGAAGGGTTACTGGTTCAATTCTGGTCAAGAGCACATGCCCAGGTTTCGGGCTCAATCCTCAGTAGGTTTTGTGCAGGAGGCAGCCAATCAGTGATTCTTATCATTGATGTTTCTCTCTCTCCCTTACCCTTTCTCTCTGAAATCAATTTTTTGGAGAAAAACAAAACACCATCAGAACTTTCAAATAATTAACTCACATCTGATACAGCCTGAGCCAAAGGTCAAGATCTAAACACCGAGGCCCCGTAAACAGTGATGTTTCAGTGAACATGCAAGCTTAGCAAAGGCAGCATTTCCTCTTGCTGTGATAAGTTCTGGAGCAGCTGTCACGAGACCTCACCTATCCAGGAGAATAGGTGGTGACCAGGATACCCATGTTCCTTTCAGAAATGGGAAGAGAGAACTGTAGCCCACAACTATAATGGTTGGAGAACTTACTAAAAAATCAGACCTGTCCTTCCCCAGAACTCCTAGGGTCTTCTTGTGTCATAACTGTTGCATAACCTACTTATCAGGAAATGCCTTGATTACAGAGTTCCCTAGAAGTCAGAGCAAAGGTAAAAACTTTAGGTAAAAATAAGAACCACGGGAGCCACAAACACCCTGTGACTTGGGCCAATCCTTGTTCAAGTCCTAGAAGAATTCAATTCCCCACAATTTAAGGGCCTACGGATGCCCTGGACACAGCTTTTTAGAAGTGAGTATGCACAGGACATTACAGAACTGCCATTCTCCCTGTACTAGTGATTCAGCCTTGAAGAGGCAAGAAGGCAATCTGTCATTCACTAAAGCAACACTGCAACATAGAAAAATCCAACTATCCTGTTTGGGTATGTGGGGGTAGGGACAGGGAGGATCCTCTTAGATTCTTAAGACTTAGAAAGAGAACAGCACAAACTTGTGTACATATTCCTTTCCGTTACTCTTTCCTCTTTTCATAAAGGATCCCTACCCTATAATAGGAAAGTGCACAGCCAATGAAGTAAATTTTCCACGAAGAACAGCTATGTGTAGATATTTGCTGTAGAAGCTATAAAGCAGGACGTACTGGAATCTGGCCTTTACTGAGGATCTAAAGCACTGGTATTACAACACACTGAGCCACCCTTTCCTTCAACCTTGCCTGGTCACCGAGGATGGGAAGAGGGAAAATGACACACAGCAGCAAGGCCTTGGGGTTCTGGTGAGTCTTGGTCCACACCCAGAGTTGGATGGTGCCCCACCCTCACCCTGTGTGAAGGGAACCTATAACCACAAAGAAGCATACACTCTACCTCCCAGAAGAGAGGGAACTGAGCTAGCAAAAGGAGTCCCTTAGGGAGCAGTGGAAGAAGGAAGGGAGAAGGAAGGTTTCCCTTTCCTGCCACCTGAAAAAGGGTCAGGGGCTCAAGCACCTGGAGAAGGAGAAAGACAGATCCCAGACACTCTCCAAAACAACCCCATAGCACTTTGTTCCCCTCCCAACTTTCCAGGTCTCTTGGCAACTCTTAACCTTTTCCAAGCCGGCACTGCCTCAGGTAATAAATAATTGTTCCAACTGCAGAACAGATCTCCGGTGCCCCTCAAACAGCATTTCCATGTCAGATTATCTCAACCTGCCCACCCTGAGGCAGGTGGGGCAACAGGTAAGGAAGCCGACCCCATCACTGAGGAGGAAATCCAAGCAGAGGCTGGTAATTTACCCAAAGTTATGCTAGGCCCCACCCCAGGGAGGGCTTGGGACAGCTGCTCCCTTCACCCTTTCCCCTCCAGACGGGGCTGCCTGCACTGAACCCCCGAGCAGCGCTCGCTCACACACACACACACCCCAAAAGGCTTCTAGTCACTACCTTCCCTCAGCTCAAAATCGGAATCTGCTCCCTAGGCCCCAGTACCACACATGTCCATCTTTGTAGGGCTGGAGGAGAGACCAGTAACAAACCTGGGAAGAACATGCAGACCTCCCAACACATTCAATGCTTCCAACTCCAAGGACCTCCCTCCCACCCTCCTCTGCACGCCGCCTGCTCACACACAGTGCTCTCAGCACACGTTCAAACCCTCTCTCCTACCAGCCCCGACACACGACCTTCTCTGGACCTTCCGCTTCTTTTATCTCCCTCTCACTCTGTGAGTGCCCCGGAAATTGCGTCCACACCCCCAAGTGCCCCCTATACACAGACCCTGCTTGAGGAGCTCTTCGTGCGCCCATAAACCCCCAACACAACTCGTCCTACTTTCCAGCCTTCACAGCACACACTGCCAACCCGGAGCTGCACCGTCAGCCCCACCAACGCCTGCCCGGGCTCTCCAGCACCGGGCTGCCTTCCGAGCTAGCCTTCCCCTTCCTCACGAGGCTGCCCCGCACCGGCCTTCCCGCAGCTCCTCCCGCTCCCGCCGCGCTCACCTCGCCCCGTCCCGGCCCGCAGGCTCGCCCGGCTTCGCTGCACCTTCCACCTCCCACCGGCTCTCAGAAAACCCTCCCAAAACTGTGCCAAATGCTCTCTGTCCCCTGCAGCCACTCCTGAAGCCTCTCTCCCCCTTTCCCTTCAGGGGGCACCCGAATAGGAACTTCTCACCCCTTCACTTCAGGAACTTCTCGTTCACAGGTCCCGGCCCAGACCGCCCTGCCCCCCCCCCACGCCCCAGTCTCCGCACCCACTCCTCGCCCCGCTCCTTCCCGCTTCCCGATCGCGGTCCTCCCACTCCTCAGTCCCACCCTCACTATCCCACCCCGTCACCGCCTTCCGGAACCTTCGTCCCCCCCAGCACCCCACGCTGCTGCTCCCACAACCCCAGCCCCGTCCCACCTTTCTTTGCTCCAAACACCCCGCCGCCCTCCTCCAGCTCCTCCTCGGGCTCCGCCAGCCCCGGTCCGGTCCGGTCCGGCCCCGCAACGCAAATTCGACTCCCCGCTTCTCTCAGCACCCGGCCCTCCCTTCCATGTCGCCTCAGACCCCAATTCCACTTGAGACTCTCCCATCAGCCCCCCCCGGTCCCCCCCATTCCCCGCCCCACCTTTCAATTCCCTCATCGGGTTCCCCGAGTCCTTTTCCTTAGACTCCCACATTCCCAGCTGGGCCGCCCATTATTCTTCCAGAGTCCCCGTCCTTGCTCAAGTTCTGCAATTATCTCTCAGAACTCCGAACCCACCCCCAACCCGCCAGCTCCTTCTCAGGACCCCCGACTCCCACCACAGGCCCTCCAGTCCCCTCCAGCCCCCTTCGCGACCCCCGCCTCCCGGGGAAGCCCCCCCCCGCCGGTCCGGCCCGCAGGCCGCGCACCTTGCGCTGCTGCTTCTCCCAGGCCGGGTCCAACAGCAGGTCCCGGTCCCAGTCGTCTTCCTGGGCCATGTAGTCGCCCATGCTACCCCCGCCGCCGGCGCCGTTGCCCCCGCTGCTGGGGCCGTACTGGTACGACTGGTTCGCCGCGTGGTAGTCCACCATTCCGCCGCCTCTCGCTCGCCCACCAGCCGGTCCGCTCCCGCCTCAGCTCCCGCCCCTCTGCCCGAGCTGCTGCTGCTGCTGCCGCTGCTGCTGCCGCCGCCGCCGCCGCCGCCGCTTCAGCTGCTTCAGCCCGCCCTCGGCCCGCGCCTGCGCACTGCCCGCCACGCCTGCGCACCGCGCCGCCGCCGCCGCCCTCCCGCGCGCGCGCCTGCAGCCCTGGAAAGCGCTGGGACACTCGGGCCTCGGGAAGCTCGGCGCCTGCGCACAGTCCACTTTCCCCGCCGCCCCTACGGCTCCCGCAGGAGCCGCGCCCCTTCTCCCGCAGGAGCGCGCGCGTCTTGGCGTGTGGGCGGGGCCAGCCGGAGTGACTCACCGGGCGAGGCTGGCCCTCCGGCCTCTACCTGCCCGGGCGGGGGAGGAGTCCCGCTCGCAAGTATTACGCGCCTGCTGTGTGCCAGGCCGTGTTTTACGCACCGGCCGGAAGCGAGGTAGACAGAAATCCCTGCCCTCATAGAGCTCCTTTCCAGTGAAGGGGGTCAGCACGCAATTTTAAGACGCAGACAGTATATTCGAAGGTGAATCGTTATTGAGAAAAATCAAGCATGAGCGTCAATGTGGAGTAGTCAGGCAGCCTTCATGCGGGAGGACGTTTGAACAAAAATCGGGAGGATTCTTGAAATGGACAGTGGAGTTAGGTTAGGGCAGTGGTCGGCAAACCGCAGCTCGCGAGCCACCTGCGGCTCTTTGGCCCCTTGAGTGTGGCTCTTCCACCAAACACCGCGTGCAGGCGCGCAGGTGCGGTGCAGGGAAACTTCAGGCCCACGCGCAGAAGTGGGTTTTCGGCCTGGGCGAGTCTGTTTTGAAGAAGTGGCGTTAGAACACTCTAAAGGCCAAAGAGCCGCACGTGGCTCGAGAGCTGCGGTTTGCCAGCCACTGGGTTAGGCAAGTTGGAATAGACACCGGCTGATTGGAGGGTAGACGACTTTTTGGACTTTCATTCAACAAACATTCACTGAACTCCTACATTGCCAAGCCCTGGTCTTGGGAGCAGGGTGCTGGGCAGGGTAAGCATGGCTAGTTCTCGAGTGGCTAACACGGTGGACAACAATAAATAAGTTCATGGCCGAGACCGGTTTGGCTCAGTGGATAGAGCATCGTCTTGCGGACTGAAAGGTCCCAGGTTCGATTCCGGCTGGGGGCATGTACCTTGCTTGCGGACACATCTCCAGTGGGGGGCGTGCAGGAGGCGGCTGATAGATGTCTCTCTCTCATCAATGTTTCTGACTTTCTATCCCTCTCCCATCCTCACTGTAAAAAATCAATAAAATATATTTTAAAAAAATAATAAAATAAATATAGATTCATGCATAGAGATAAGTGACCTTGCTACATTAATAGGCATTTCAAATCCTATATAATAAAGAGGTAATATGCAAATTGACCATCATGGCCTTGCACAAGATGGCCGCCCCATGTGGTCACAAGATGACCTCCCCATGTAGTCACAAGATGGCTGCCACAAGATGGTTGGCAGGAAAGGCCAGTTAGGGGCGACTGGGCCTGCAGGGAGGGCAGTTAGGGTGACTAGGCCAGCAGGGGAGGGAGGGCAGTTAGGGGCAACCAGGCTGGCAGGAGAGGGTAGTTGGGGGAGAGACCAGGCCTGCAGGGGAGAGCAGTTGGGGGTGATCAGGCTAGCAGGGGAGCAGTTAGGTGTCAATTGGGCTGGCAGGGGAGTGGTTAGGAGGCAACAAGGCTGACAGGGGAGGGCAGTTAGGAGCTACCAGGCCAGCAGGGGAGGGCAGTTGGGGGAAACCAGACCTGCAGGGGAGGAAAATTAGGGGCAACCAGGCCGGCAAGGGAGGACAGTTGAGAGGGACCAGGTCTGCAGGGGAGGGCAGTTGGCGGTTACCAGGCCAGCAGGGGAGGGCATCAATCAGGCTGGCAGGGGAGTGGTTAGGGGGTTATTAGGCTGACAGGGGAGTGGTTAGGGGGTTATTAGGCTGACAGGCAGAAGTGGTTAGGGACAATCAGGCAAGCAGGCAGGTGAGCAGTTGGAAGCCAGCAGTCCAGACTGTGAGAGGGATTTCCCAGATTGGAAAGGGTGCAGGCTGGGCTGAGGGACAACCTCTCCCACCCCCCATGCACGAATTTCATGCACTGGGCCTCTAGTTTAAATATATAGAACTGCCCTGGCTAGTTTGGCTCCGTGGATAGAGTGTGGGCCTTCGGACTGAATAGTCCTGGTTGGATTCTGGTCAAGGGCACCTGCCCAGGTTGCAGGCTCAATCCCCAGTAGGGGGTGTGCAGGAGGCAACTGATCAATGATTCTTACTCATCATGAATGTTTCTATCTCTCTCTACCTCCTCCTTCCTCCCTGAAATCAATAAAAATATATTTTAAAAGTAAATAAATAAATGACATCCCACATTAAAAAATAATAATAAAAAATTAAAGCTGAGCTCCTGATCTTCCTCCTAAAACCCGATCACTTCACAGTCTTCCCCATCTTGTGAGTGAATCCCCCATCCTTTCAGCTGCACAGGCAACAAACCTTGCAACCATCCTTGATTCCTCTTTGTCTTCTCACCCCATATCCAGTTCTTCAGGAAATTGTCAGTTCCATCTTCAAAGTATATTTAGAATCCACCCACTTTCCCCTGCCCCCATGGCCCACCTACATTAGCCTTGTCTTTGCTTGGACCACTAAGCAGCCTCCTTACCAGCTCCCAGCTTTCTCCAGCCCCTTTCCTAGGAGCCAGAGGGAGCCTGTGAACACCCGAGTCAGATCAAATCCCTCTCTCTTCTGCCCAGAACCCCCCTCCCCTCCATCCCTAGCACTACAATCAGAAAATGTCAAAATCAAGGCAAGGAGCAAAGGTGCAGAAGTCTCCCCTGCCCTGGTCCAGCCCAGCCTTTGAAAGGAGTGAGACTCCGATGGCATTAGCCAGACCCACAGGTCTTCCACGTCCTGGTCCCCATTTCCTCTCCCAGCTCACCTCCCACTCTGCCCCTTGCTTTCTGAGCTCCTGTCCCATGGCAGGCCTCCTTGCTGTTTCTGGAACACAGCAGGCCTGGTCCAACTTCATAGACTTTATACTTGGTGATACCTTGTTACCACTGTCTGGATCACTTTCCCTAGATACTGAATCCCCAAGGCTTACAGCCTCCTCTCCTGCAGGTCTCTGAGGCAACATCACCTCCCCAGTGAGATATTCCCTGACCATGTTATTTAAAATAGCATCTCACATCTTTCCTGCTTATTTTTTTCCAAAGCACAGATTACCATTTAATACATTACATGATTGATTGACTGACTGACTGATTGATTGATTGATTGCATTTATCTGTCTCTTTCCCAAGAATGTCATCGATGGAGTGAGGCTTTTTGTTTTGGTCATTCCTGTATCCCTAGTCTCTGAAGAAGCAACTCACACAAGATAGAAGTTTAATAAATCCTAGGTGAATGAATGGGCTTAAAACCATGATGAGGCCCTCTCGGGTTTGGCTCAGTGGATGGAGCGTCAGCCTGCAGCCTGAGGGATCCTGGGTTTGATTCTGGTCAGGGACATGTGCCTTGGTTGTGAGCGTATACCCAGTGGGGAGTGTGCAGGAGGTAGCTGACCTATGTTTCTCTTTCATCTATGCTTCTGGCTCTCTGTCCCTCTCCCTTCCTCTCTGTTAAAAGGTCAATAGAATATATTAAAACAAAAAACACCATGATGAGAAATTTGAATTTTTAGTTGAATCCTGATTGACATAAATTTTATTCTAAATGCAATGAAAAGTTAAGGGAGGATTTTAAGCAGGGCTGGAGTCGGATTCAGCTGTGCAAAGCGTTCCCCTGGTTACATGAGGGGAACAGACTGTAGAAGGTGGATTGGGCACAGGGAGCCCAGTGAGGAGGCTGTTACAATGGTCCAGATAAGGGTGAACAGGACCAGAAGCTTGGAGGAAGAGAGAGCTGCAGAGGGAGAGGGGGTTTGGAAAAACAAGAACTGACAGGACTTACTGTCATGAATTTAAGGTAGGGAAGGGCAGAGATAAGAAAGAGCAGTCAAGACTCCAGAAGCTCCAGGTTTTCTACTGGGGATGGGGATTAAAAGACATGGCTCCTGCCCTAGCTGGTTTGGCTCAGTGGATAGAGCATACACCTGGGGACTGAAGTGTCCCAGGTTGGATTCTGGCCAAGGGCACATGCCTGGGTTGTGGGCTTGATTGCCAGTAGGGGGCTTGCAAGAGGCAGCCGATTAATGATTCTCTCTCATCATTGATGTTTCTATCACTCACTCTCCCTTCCTCTCTGAAATCAATAAAAATATATTAAAAAAAAAAAAAAGACAGAACTCCTGCCCTAACCAGTTTGGCTCATTGGCCTGGGACTGAAAGGTCTCAAGTTCAATTCTGGTCAAGAGTATGTACCTTGGTTGCAGGCATATCCCCAGTAGGAGGTATGCAGGAGGCAGCTGATTGATATTTCTCTTTTATTGATATTTCTAACTATCCCTCTCCTTCTTCGCTATAAAAAAAAATCAATATATTAAAAAAAAAAAAGCCCTAACTGGTTTGGCTCAGTGGATAGAGCATTACCTTGTGAACTGAAAGATCCCAGATTTGATTCCAGTCAAGGGCATGTACCTTGGTTGCCAGCACATCTCCAGTAAGAGTTGTGCAGGAGGCAGAAGATCAATGTTTCCTTCTCATTGATGTTTCTAACTATCCCTCTCCCTTCCTCTCTGTAAAAAATCAATAAAATATTCTATCTAGAGAAACCAAGATGGCGGTATGGTGAAATCCTAAATTGCTGCCTCTCACAACAATTTCAAAACTACAACTAAAAGACAGAATGGACATCATCCAGAACCACAGGAAAGTTGGCTGAGTGGAACTTCTACAACTAGAAGGAAAGAGAGGGGCTCACGGAGACTCAGAGGAGCGGCAAAAAGCTCAGGTGCGAAGATGTGCGTGTGGAAAGAGCGGGTGGCGGAGTACCTGCTGGCTTCCTTTGGTGGGAGGGAGATGGAGACTTCCAACAGCACTGAACCCCTTATCCTACGGCACTGAACCCCAGTTCCAAGCGAGACTCATATGTGGGGAGTCTAGATTGTGAAAAGGAAGGAGTGCATGGAAATTTAGGGGATCCGCGAAAGGGCAGAGATCTGGGGGCACTCACACCACTGCGCACAGAAGACACACTGCTGATTGTGCCCCTGGCTTTCTCTAGTGGGTGGGAGACAAAGCCTCCCAACTGCGCCACTTCTAACTGCCCTGAACCCCAGTTTCGGGCAAGACCCTGGGGAAACCAGACTCATACGGGTCCTGGAGCGCAAGGAAACTGGAAAGGCAGAGGTCTAGAGGTACGCGCCTGTGTGCACACAGAGACGGCTGCAGCAATTACAGAGAGACCCTTGAGACCCAGGGGCCTTATAAGGTGGGGCTGACTGGAAGCCAAGGCACTCTACTAATCCCTGAGACTCCACAACATCCAAGCTCAACAGAGAGGCTTTTGCAGTTTTGCAAGTCTTGTATCATAAGGCTGATTCCAACACAGAATTTCTCCCAGCACAGTGAAAATGTGAAGACAAAGGAATAAATCACAAATGAAAAAAATGGAGGAAAACAAATGACTGGATATAGAGTTCAAAACCATGATTATAAGGTTTTTCAAGAATTTCCTAAAAAAGATGAATAAATTTAGAGAGACCCAAGAGGAGATGAAAAAGGACCAACTAGAAATTAAACATACACTGACTGAAATAAAAAATATTAAACAGAGACCTAACAGCAGACTAGAGAAAGGCAAGAATCAAGTCAAAGATTTGAAATACAAAGAAGCAGAAAACACTCCACTGGAAAAGCACAAAGAAAAAAGAATCCAAAAATGTGAAGATAATGTAAGGAGTCTCTGGGACTTCAAGCATACCAACATCAGAATTATGGGGGTGCCAGAAGAGAGAGAGCAAGATACTGAAAACCTATTTGAAGAAATAATGACTACTGAAAACTTCCTCTAGCCAAGACCGGTTTGGCTCAGTGGATAGAGCATCAGTCTGCGGACTGAAGGGTCCCGGTTTTGATTCCAGTTGGGGGCATGTACCTTGCTTGCGGGCACATCTCCACAGTGGGGCATGCAGGAGGCGGCTGATCGGTGTTTCTCTCATCGATGTTTCTGACTTTCTATTGCTCTCGCTTCCTCTCTGTAAAAAATCAATAAAATATATTTAAAAAAAGAAAAAGAAAAAGAAAACTTCCTCCACCTGATGAAAGAAATAGGGTTACAAGTCCAGGAAGTGCACAGAACCCTAAAGGAATCCAAAGAGGACCACACCAAGACACATCATAATTAAAATACCAAGAGCAAAAGACAAAGAGAGAATATTAAAACAGCAAGAGAAAAACAGTTAATTACCTACAAGGGAGCACCCATAAGATTGTCAGCTGATTTCTCAACAGAAACTATGCAGGTCAGACGGGAGTGGCAAGAAATATTCAAAGTGATGAATAGCAAGAACCTACAACCAAGATTATTCTACCCAGCAAAGTTATCATTCAGAATTGAAGGGCGAATAAAGAGCTTCACAGATAAGAAAAAGGAAAAGGAATTCCTCAACACCAAACCAGTATTATATGAAATTCTGGAAGGTACTCTTTAAGAAGAGAAAGTAGCAAAAGGTAAAGGTAAAAATTATGAACAACAAATAAATATCTATCAACAAGTGAATCTAAAAATTAAGTGAAGTAAAAATCTTATGAACAGAATAAATTGGTGAATATAATAGAATCAGGAGCATAGAAAGGGAGTGGACTGACAATTCTCTGGGGAAAATGGGTGAGGGGGATGCAGGGAGAGACTGGACAAAAATCATACATCTATGGATGAGGACAATGCAGGGGGAGGGAAGGGTAGAAGGAAGGGTGGGAGCCGGGTGGAGGGGAGCTATGGGGGGAAAAAAGAGAAACAAATGTAATAATCTGAACAATAAAGATTTATTAAATTAAAAAATATCCTATCTAATAAAAGGGTAATATGCAAATGGAACATATCTCTGCTATACCCACAAGTCATGCCCACCAGCCAATCAGGAACGAGTATGCAAATTAACACAATCAAGATGGCTGTGCCTATGGAACGAGCAGGAGACTTGGGTTTCTCCGGCAATGTAGGAAGCCAAGCTTCCGGCACACCCTGGCCAGCCCACATCTCCGCTCAAGGCTACAAAGTTTCATTTATAGAAAAGATAAATAAATCCTAGATCCCAGGGCCTCCACTTGGGTCCCTGGGGGCATGGCTGGCCTGCAAACCACCACAGGCCCCTTGCCTAGGCTGCCCCATGCATTAAGGGAACCCCCACCTTGATCCAGAACACCCTTCAGGTCAAATCTGCTGGCCCCCACTCATGCACTAGTCCTCTATCCTATCTAATAAAAGGATAATATGCAAATTGACTGTCACTAAAGATGGGTGCCCCCATGTGGTCAAAGATCCTGCCCCCATGTGAACACAAGATGGCCACCACAAGATGGCCAGAAGGAAGGGCAGTTAGGAGGGACCAGGCCTGCAAGGGAGGGCAGTAGGGACAATCAAACCTGCAGGGCAGAGCAGTTATGGGTGTCCAGGCCTGCAGGGGAGGACAGTTAGGGACAATCAGGAAGGCAGGCAGATGAGCAGTTGAGAGCTAGCAGACCTGGATTGTGAGAGGGACATCCCAGATTGGAAAGGGTGCAGGCTGGGCTGAAGGACCACCTCCTCTCCCCATTGCTCTCCATGCACAAATTTCATGTACCTGGCCTCTAGTATTAAAAAAGAAAAAATGGCTCCTCCAGGTAAGAGAGCTACAAGGTCTTTCCCCAGCTCTCTCAAAGGCACTGGAAGGGATCCAATGAAAAGCAAAGGGAACAAGGCCTGGCAAAAGCCCACTTTCCCAGGGTATGACGTTAGGACCTAGCCAAAGATCCAAGAGTGTTGGTGACTTACAAAGCTGGGCTGGGCAAGCAGCTTGTTGACTTGGCAAACACGGCCAGGATTCTTGTGCTGGGCTGGTCAGCAGGGAAAGGCCCTTGGGTTCAGGGCCATCTGCCCCACATGGCCTGCTCCTGGTGGACACTGAACTAGGGCTGAGAGACAAAGCTGATGGTGCCAAGCAATGAGGTTTAAATTATGGGCTCCCTTTGCCAGTCACCTGTGAGGGCTCCAGGCCAGTGCAGCAATAGCTATCATCCATTGAATGTCAAGGGGCAGGAAGACTAGAAGGGGCTCTGAATGAAGGGCATGCCAATGGGCTCACCATTCTATACCACTTGGAATTCTGGAGACTGTAGTATGAGATTAAGCACTGTGTTCTATTTGTAGTGCCACTTGGGCAAAACAAAGGAGAGACAGCTGGGCCCTCCCAAGGTGGGAACACAGATACTGGGAGATCTAGAGGTAACAATGGAAGCAGCTAAAACAGCAGCCCTGAGCCCAAGTGAGCAAGACAGGCTACATGTTTATGATCTTATAGTGTGCCAAGATCTCTGAAATGTTCACCTTAACTCACAACTGTGGAAGTGGGTACTTTCACTGGCGGTAAAATTGAAGCAGAGTTAACAAGCCCAAAGGCCACTAGGCTGCGATTGGAAGTCAGACTGTCAAACGATGATGCTTTTGGAGCAAAAGCAGATTGGCAAAGCAGGACGATGTGGCTTCCAAATGACACAGGTTATTTCCTCTTCCTTGTTGTGGCCATGGCCAGTTGTACAGGTTTCATCGCACACAGGGCACCTACCAAGTGGGCACTTGTGCCCACCCTGTCAAATGAGTGGGTAGCAGCATTAGCCTTCCCTCCTGGTATCCCTCACCCCACTTAGAGCTGGCTCCACAGAGTTCTGAGCTATATAATCACCCTTTGTGCCCAGGGTTTGAACACACCCTAGTCCCTGGCTCCTGCTCAGGTCTGGAACCCAGGGCAAAGGGTGTCCCGCCCAGAGGTTGGGTGTGAGTGCAAGGGCATCAGGGAGGCTGGCAGCTTGGGCACTGCCACTCTCCGCAGGCAAAGTCCACTGTCACGGGAGAAAGAGCTCTCCAGGCAGCAGCAGGTCTACACTAAAGGTTGTGTATCTATCACAGCATTTCATTTCCTCCCAAAGGAGTCACAATTGTTCTCATGCCCTTTGCACACAGCATAGAGGGGAAGATACTTGTCCAAGGTTATTCTTCAAGATGCCTGGAATACTTCATGTATAAAATGGGGAAAATAACCAACCCAACTAAGGACTGAGGGATGTGAATTAGAACTCCTAATTAGCATAGGCTGGGATTTGGGGACGGGTGAGTATGGCCTGGCTGAAAATCTGAATTACTTGTCAAATCTCTCCAGAGGAATGCGAAGGACTAGTTTGCAACCTCAGGGACAAATCCAAGTCTAAAAAATCAACTACTCCTGTTTTCTAAGCAGCAATAACAGCCTAGGAATTGGTCTGAGACCTTTATTGGTAAGAGCTCATGAAATCCTCATAACTCTGAGAAGAGTGCACCATTCTCCACCTTTCTAAGAAAACTAAGGAACAGAGGCAGAGTCATTAGATCAAGAATTCACATAGGGCGGAGCAGACAAAATCCTCCCCCTTCACCTTCTAGCCACAGCCCTGGGATCACTAGTGCATGATTTGTGAGGCCCAGGGCAGAGATGTGCTTGCCCTCCCAGGATCCCAGAAGAGTCCAGGCTAGAGTCAGCTGCAGGGCTGGGCTCCTGTCCCATTCACACTCTCCTTCCTGCCCTCTCCTGGGAACCTGACAGACCAGAAAGGTGGGAGTGGAAGGTCAGTTGCAGGGGTGGGGCCGGCAAAGAAGTGGAAGGGGAAAAAGAAGATGGAAGCCCTGCCACTAGGGGGCCCCAGCACCTGGCCAGCAGAGGCCTGCCTGCTCCAGAGCTCCCTCTGGTGTATGAGGGACAGAGTTGGAAGCCAGAAAGGAGACAAGAAGGCTAAGACAATAAATCTTTATTAAGCACCTGCAAAGTTACTGGGAGGAGGCCATGATGCTGGACACACCTGTTGAAAAGAGAAGGTGAGATCAAGGGTCAATGTGGGAAAAATGGGAGACAAAGTTCCAGTCACCAACTGTAGCACCCTCAATTCTTTAAAGTTAACAGATCACAACTCCCTTCTGGGCCCTAGTTACTATCACAAAGGCAGTTTGGGGCAGTAGTTAAAAGTCTGGACTCTGGAGCAAGGAGGCCCAGGTTCAAGTTTCAGCTCTGCCAGGTACCAAGTACATCAGTTTCCCTACCTGTAGGAAGCATCTATCCTAACTAGGATAGGCTAAAGGATGCATTAGAACAATGCCTGCTAGTAAGTGTTACTATTATCTTAGCAACGTGTATACATTTGCAAGACACTCTGTGCTGGACTTGCATCTCCTCACTGAACCATTTGCTCCAGTAAGTCGATATATAGAAAAGGTACCTCAGAGTGAGGGTCTACAGTATCCAAGTACCCACACCATCTGGTTCCTCAATAGGTACCAAGTTAACTGGTTTGTACTGAGAAGCCTTGTTGTATCAATAAGTCTCTTTAATAGTACCCACTTTGTAGGATGATTGGAGGACAAACTGACTCAAGTGTGAAGAAACAGTGTTTGTCATAATTATTAATGCTTTTATCCATATTTTAGATGAGAAAACTGAGGCACAGAGCAGTAAAATCACTTGTCCAAAGTTACATAGCCACAAAGTGCAGAACCAAGATTCCCACCCACTGTCCTAACTCCAGAACCTGTACTTTCTGGCATTCTGCTGCATTTTAGCAGATGCCAGTGCTGAGGCCCCAGAAGCCCCAAGGATAAAGGAGAGACAATAGGACAGAGCTCTGGGAACCAGTAAGTGTGTGGGGACAACCCTCAAGGCCATGCCAGGTCCTTGGAATTCTTATTGAGTGCTGTGGGGCAGGACCCAGGGCCTGAAAGTTCTAGGGAAGGAAACCAGTACTCCCTGCTATTCCTTCCTGGGCAGCAGGCCTGGGACAGAAGAGGTCAGTGGAGTCTGGCAGTTGCAAATTTCCTAGTTCAGGTCCCTGTGGCACCTGCCAAGCCACACACCCTGAGTCCCCAGGGTATCACTCACTGTCAAAGTCGATCTTCTCCACAATGTTCTTGGGCTTAATGCTCTCTTCTTGGCTACAGATGAAGATCTGGCCTGCCTCATCAGCGCTCCAGCCGTACTTGCTCATCCACACCTTCAGCTGGCTGTCTGCAGGTGACACAGCAGCACAGGGGTTTTGGTCACCCAATCCTGCAATACCAGGGGTCCTGGGAACCAAAAGCCCAGGCACCCTCCTTGCCCAAATACTTCAGGAGGCAACAGCATTTTCTATCTGGACAGCAACAGCACCTCTGCGCTTCTACAGCTCATTCCCCAGACAGCTGCCAGGGTGAGCTTTTTACCTTTCTCATCCTTACATGTCACACGGACTTTTGTCTTATTTTCTATTTATCTCTTTTCTTTCCCAGTGCAAACCTTGGTTTCTAATAGCCACAATATATTTATATAACTGCTTTTTCCTACAACCTACATGAAATGGTTTCAAAATCACGATGTCATCATTACCATGAATATAAGCCTGTTGTTATCCAGACTTGAGAATTTTTAAAAGATATATATTTTATTGATTTTTTACAGAGAGGAAGGGAGAGATAGTTAGAAACATCGATCAGCTGCCTCCTGCACACCCCCTACTGGGGATGTACCCGGAACCAAGGTACATGCCCTTGACCAGAATCAAACCTGGGACCTTTTAGTTCACAGGCCAATGCTCTATCCGCTGAGCCAAACCGGTTAGGGCAGGTTTGAGAATTTCTTTGCAGTTCTTTTCCACTCTTGGAAAATATGCCACTAAGGATACAGGGCAAGAGGGTGTAATGTTACTGGAAATAATTAACCATTATTAATGTGATCTAGATTCATCTGTTTCTTTTTATTTCCAATTTTAAGGTTGTTTCATCCCCCCCACCCCCTTTTTAAAAAAATATATTTTATTGATTTTTCACAGAGAGAAAGGGAGAGGGACGGAAAGTCAGAAACATCAATGAAAGAGAGACATCGATCAGCCGCCTCCTGCACACCCCAGACTGGAGATGTGCCCACAAGCAAGGTACATGCCCCCGACCGGAATCGAACCTGGGATCCCTCAGTCCGCAGGCTGACACTCTATTCACTAAGCCAAACCGGTCCCAGCTGTTTCATCCTCTTTTGATTTAATTTCACTTTTAAGCATGTCAAACACCTATCTAATGTAAAACAGTATAGTGCTTGACACAAAGCGTGCAATCAAATCAAAGTTGGCTCCCATTAAAAACAAAACCCCCCAACAAAACTACCTGGGTCAAAAGGCAAAACTATCTAAGGTACTCAGAGAAATCTCACTCCAAACCCACTCCTCTTTCCCTGTTCTCAACCCCCTCATCTTTACCTCAATTTCCTTATCTTTTATTTTTCTTCCTGTTTTGCTTTTTGTAAAAATGTGCAAACACACACACACCCCTTCTTTTTCTTTTTTTGAAGGATCTTTTAAGAACATAAATCTGGGCAGAAAAATGGTGGTGAATAGACAGATGTGACCCGAGCCTTGTCCCGGAGCAGACAGAGAGAGCAGCTGAGGGTCACATGGGGAGTGTTTATTGGCGAGTTAAGGGACAGCTGTACTCCAGAAGGTGGGGGACTGCTGGACGGGGCTCTCCTGACCGGGCAGCCCCGACTGCTGCTGGCAGCCCCTCCTGGAGCCACCAGCTCGGACGCGAAGACTGCACCATCTTGAAGTGGAAAGTGGATGTTATCGGAAGCCTGAGAACCAACCACTATGGCACCCAGCGAGCAGCTGCAAACCCCAGAACACCAGTCCCCAATTGGCACAACACTTGGATTCAGAGGAGCTCTACACTTCATTATGAAAAGGTTGGATTTCACCTGGGATAAGGTGAGGTCTCTGTTCCCACAGGAGCTGTAAGAGCTAGAGGACTGGGGGAAGTCTACACCTGGAGAAATCCATGGCTGTTGGGGCTGGCATGTTTTGTGAATGTGAAAGGAGGTCTTCAGATCTGCTTTTTAAAGGTGATCTCTAAAAAGCAACCCATTTTGATCTTATGCATAAGGACAGCCTGGGAGTTTTAAAACTGTGCCGGCTGCTTGGACAGGAGGGGGAAAAGAGGACTGTGCAGACTTGGGCTCTTTCCTCTTCAGATCCTTGCTTCTGATTGCTAAGCCAAATACATAGGATCACCCAGTTGGGGACACCCTGGGAGACTGCAGGGGAAAGTTGTTTTTCTGGAGCCCAGGCATCAGAGCCAGGAGTGACCTTTGGAGAACCAGCTCTGGGGCAAACCACTTCCACAAACTGGTATTGAGTGCCACAGGGAAAGCAGTATCTAAGCACAGGCTAGAGAGGACTTATAGTCTCAGAGGTCAATCCAGAAACAATGCCACTCAGGGTCTGAATCACAAATTGACTCCTGTGTAATCACAAATAAAGGAATAAAGAAAGCCAAAACCGGTTTGGCTCAGTGGATAGAGCATTGGCCTGCGGACTGAGAGGTTCTGGGTTTGATTCTGGTCAAGGGCATGTACCTGGGTTGCGGGCACATCCTCAGTGGGGGGTGTGCAGGAGGCAGCTGATATTCCTAACTATGCCTCTCCCTTCCTCTCTGTAAAAAATCAATTAAATATATTTTTTTTAAAAAAAGGAATAAAGAAAGTAAGACACACGGCCTCCTTCAAAATAAGGATTGGCTTACAATACTGAGGAGCAGTGGAATGCAGGGAATAGTAATACTGTCCTGACTGGGAAACAGGCGTGCCAAATAGACCAACAGAGGAAGTGAATGACCCTCACTACTGCACATTTTCTTTTTTCATTTTCTATTTTTTTTCATCTTTTACTTAAGAAATTTATTTTCTTTTTTCCTCACTTGATTTTACCTTTTAATTATTACATTTTATTTTCAATCAGTATTATTACTACTACTATTTTACCTTTTTGTTAAAAAAGTATCATTTTACTTTCTCTTTTTTTAATCCCAACAATAAAGATTTATTAAATTTAAAAAAAAAAGAAAAAGATAAGAGCTGCCCAGGGCTCAGATAGCCACGCTGAGAACCCGTCCATCAGCCAGCCGCATGGAGCTCAACGCAAGGAGGGATGGGCAGCCAGGCAGCACCAGAGCCCTCTGCCCAGGCCTTCCGAAGGCCGCTGGGCCTGCTTCCTCGTGGAAAGACAAGTGACCGTGAATGCAGCTCTTGGGGCTGGAAGTCGGGTTTGACTGGCTTGGGGTGAGGCCCGGATGACGGTTATTTTACTTTATTTTATTATGTGATTAGTGTTCTACATTCTAATTGCATCTTTCCTTAGCATCATTTTACTCTATCTCAACTCTACCTTTATGCCATCACTCTTTTCCTAACTTTTCCCCATTTGTTGCCCTGTTTCTCTTACCCTTTTCCTACTTTAGATTTTCCCTATTCTTTTTACCCCATTAAAATTTCACGCTAAATATATAACTTCCAATCCCTTGCTCCAAATCCATACACACCTCTCTTCTGTGTTCACTATCTAAAATATAGTTTTTCTCTGTCCTTTTGTTGTTGTTTGCTTAAATGTTATGGCCATTTTTTATGCTTTTTTGTGAGATTGTTTCCCAGTTCTGTTTTGTGTTGGCTTTGTTTTGTTTATTACTTCTGTTTTCCCTCACATTGCTTGATATTAGTTGTTGTTTATATTAATCTCTAGGTACTTGCTGCTGGCATTTGTTGGGATTACTGGCTGTTCTACTGGAGTTTTCTCCCCATATATATATAGTCTGTTCCCCTTCTCATTCTTTTCTCTCTTACTTTTGTTTTTTTCTTCCTAACTTCATTCTGGCACTCCTTTTTTTTCTTTTCCCACTCTTCTTTCTCTCATATCCCCTAATTTGCCTCTCTCTGGTGGTCATCTTTATCTGTGGTTATTAGTACTGTGAATACATTTCTGTTCAGTACCTTGTGCGTTGTACCTGCTTGTGTTGTATTTTGTGCCTTTAAATCAATGCAGGAGAGAGAGAACTATATAATCTGACACCCGGAGAAGAGAGACCATGGGGAGACAAAGAAACAGCCCACATATAAAAGAAAAGCAGGCATCACCAGAAAAGTACACGAAATAGAGGAAAGCAACCTGCCAGAGAAAGAATTCAGAGAAATGATCATAAGATGGCTGAAAATGGAAGACAAATGCGACAATATGAGTAAAAACCAAGAGGAAATGAAGAAGAGCCAAGAAGAAATGAAAAATTACATTGCTGCTGTAAAGAACACAATAGAAAGTATCAAGAGTAGACTAGAAGCTAAAACTGGTTTGGCTTAGTGGATGGAGCTTCAGCCTGTGGACTGAAGGGTCCCAGGTTCGATTCCAGTCAAAGGCATGTACCTTGGTTGCAGGCACACCCCCAGTAGGAGGTGTGCAGGAGGCGCTTGATCAATGTCTCTCTCTCTCATTGATGTTTCTGGTTCTCTATCCCTCTCCCTTCCTGTCTGTAAAAAAAATAAAAAATAAATAAAAAAAAAGATTAGACTAGAAGAAGCAGAGGACCGCATCAGTGAGCTAGAAGACAAATTAAAAAAAAAAAATACCCAAGTAGAGCAGCTTCTCGAAAAAAATTAAAAAGTTGGAGGAGAGCCTAAGGGAACTTTAGGATAACACAAAACAAAACAACATCTGCATAATAGGGATTCCAGAAGGAGAAGAAACTGAGCAAGAAATAGAAAACCTGTTTGAAGAAATAATGACAGAAAACTTCCTTGATATAGGGAAGAAAAAACCCACACAAATCCAAGAAACTCACAGAGTCCCTAGCAAAATGAACCCCAAAAGATCAACACCAAGGCACATTATAATTAAATTGGCACACACCAAGGACAAAGTAAGAATCTTAAAAGTGGCCAGAGAGACAGACAGAAAGTTACTTACAAAGAAACCCCCATCAGACTAGTGACTGATTTCTCAACAGAAACTCATCAGGTCAGAAGGGAATGGAATGAAATATACAAAGTCATGCAAAGGAAGGATCTGAATCCAAATGCTGTACCCAGCAAGGCTATCAATGAAAATTGAAGGTGAAATCAAGAGCTTCATAGACAAAAAAGGACTAAGGGAATTTATTACCACCAAACCAGCAATACAAGATATGCTAAAGTGTCTGCTGTAAAAAAAAAGGAAGCGAAGAAGGAACACAGGGGTAAAGACTAAAAATGGCAACAAATAGTACCTATCAATAATAACTTAAAATGTAAATGGATTAAATGTTCCAATCAAAAGACATAGGACAACAGATATGATAAGAAAACATGACCCCTATATCTGCTGTCAACTAGAAACCCACCTCAAAAAAAAAAAAAAGACACACACAGACTGAGGGTGAAGGGATGAAAAATGGTTTTTCAGGCAAATGGAAATGAAAAGGAAGCTGGGGTAGCAATACTTATATTTGACAGATTAGATCTCAAAAAGTGAAGGACATAACAAGAGATAAGAAAGGCCATTTCATAATACTAAAGGGAGCAATCCAACAAGAACGAATAACTCTGGTAAACATATACACACCCAATACAAAAGCACCTAAATACATAAAAAAACTCCTGGAGGATATCAAGAGAGAGATTGACAGCAATACAATCATAGTACGAGACTTTAATACCCCACTATCATCATTGGACATATCCTCTAAGCAAAAAATCAACAAAGAAATATGTATCCTAAATGATTCACTAGACCAGATGGCTTAATTGACATCTTCAGAACATTTCACCCCAAAGCCACAGAATATACATTCTTCTCAAGGGCACATGGGTCATTTTTAAAAACAGAACATATGTTGGGTCATAGGCAAAGTCTCTTCAAATTCAAGAAGACAGAAATCATATCAAGCATCTTCTCAGATCAGAGTGGCATAAAACTGGAAATCAATCAACTACCATACAAATAATCCAAAGAAATCAAATGCATGGAGTCTAAACAGCATACAATTAAACAATGACTGGGTAACCAGAGAGATCAAGGAAGAAATAAAAAACATCATGGCAACAAATGACAATGAAAATACAACAATCCAAATCTATGGGCACAGTGAAAGCAGTCTTGAGAGACAAGTTCATAGTTCTACAAACCTACAGCAAAAAAAACAAAAACAAAAAAAAACAAGAAACAATGGTAACAAATTACCTAACCCTACAACTCAAAGAGCTAGAAAGAGAGCAACAAGAAAAGCCCACTGTAAGCAGAAGGAAGTAAATAATAAAGATCAGAGAGGAGACAAATGACATAGAGACCGAAGAAACAATTCAAAAGATCAACAAAACCAAGAACTGGTTCTTTGAAAGGATAAACAAAATTGATGAACCTCTAGCCATGCTCACCAAGAAGCAAAGAGAGGGGATCCAAATAAACAAAATCAGAAATGGAAGAGGTGAAATAACAACAGATCCCACCAAAATACAAAGGATTGTTAAAAAATACAATGAACAACTCTATTCCAACAAACTGGACAACCTGGAAGAAATGGGCATATTCCTAGGAAAATATAACCTTCCAAAACTCAATCAGGAAGAATCTAAACATCTCAATAGGCCAATAAGTATGGAAGAAATTGAAGCAGTCATCAAAAAGCTTCCAGGAAACAAAAGCCTGGGGCCAGACAGTTACACAGGGGAGTTTTACCAAACATTCAAGGAAGAATTAAAACCTATTCTCCTGAGATTATTCCAAAAAATTCAGGAAGACGGAACACTTCCAAGCACCTTCTATGAAGCCAGTATCACCCTAATACCAAAACCAGATAAGGATAACACAATGGAAGAGAGTTACAGGCCAATATTCCTCATCAACATAGATGGCAAAATCCTCAACAAAATTCTAGCAAATCGGATCCAGCAGTACATCAGAAAGATCATACACCATGACCAAGAAGGATTTATCCCAGGAATGCAAGGATGGCACAATATCTGCAAATCAATAAACGTGATACATCACATAAACAAATTGAGAGATAAAAATCACATAGTCATATCAATTCATGCAGAAAAAGCATTTGACAAAATCCAACACCCTTTCTTGATAAAAACTCTCAACAAGGTGGGAATAGCAGAATCATACCTCAACATAATAAAAGCCATATATCATAAACTCACAGCTAACATCATATTCAATGGCAAAAACTAAAACCATTTCCCCTAAGAACAGGAACAAGACAGGGATGCCTACTCTCACCACTCCTGTTTGACACAGTATTAGAAGTATTAGTCATTGCAATTAGACAAGAAGAAGAAATAAAAGGCATCCAAATAGGAAAAGAAGTAAAGCTGTCCTTATTTGCAGATGACATGATACTGTATATAAAAAACCCAAAAGATTCCATTAAAAAAACTCATAGACTTAATAAATGAATTTGACAATGTAGCAGGATACAAAATTAACGCCAAGGAATCTATGGCATTTCTATACACCAATAGTGAACTAACAGAAAGAGAAACTAAAAAAGCAATCCCATTTATCATCGCACCAAAAAAATTAAGATACCTAGGAATAAACTTAACTAAGACCTATATTCGGGAAACTATAGGATACTGAAAAAAGAAATAGAGGAAGATGTAAACAGATGGAAGAACATACCATCTTCATGGATTGGGAGAATCAACATCCTTAAAATGTCCATAGTACCCAAAGCAATCTATAGATTCAATGCACTCCCCATTAAAATACTAACAGCATATTTCACAGACCTAGAAAAAACTTTCCAAAAATTCATCTGGAATAAAAAAAAGACCCTGAATAACCACAGCAATCCTGAGAAAGAAGAATAAAGTAGGTGGGATCTCAATACCAGATTTCAAGCTGTATTACAAAGCCACTGTTCTCAAAACAGCCTGGTACTGGCACAAGAACAGACACATAGACCAATGGAATAGAATAGAGAATCCAGATATTGACCCAAACCACTATGCTCAATTAACATTTGACAAAGGAGGCTTGAACATACAATGGAGCCAAGGCAGTCTCTTCAATAAATGGTGTTGGGAAAATTGGACAGATACATGCAAAAAAATGAAACTAGATCACCAACTTATACCATACACAAAAATAAACTCCAAATGGATACAGGACTTAAACATAAGATGTGAAACTGTAAGAATACTAGAGGAATCCACAGGCAGCAAAATCTCAGACATATGCCGAAGGAACTTCTTCACTGATACTGCTCCTAGGGCAATGGAAGCTAAAGAGAAAATAAACAAATGGGACTACATCAAAATAAAAAGCTTTTATACAGCAAAAGAAGCCATTAACAAAACAAGAAAGTCCATTGTATATGAGAACATATTTCCAAATGTTATCACTGATTAAGGTTTAATCTCTTTTAGGCAACTTATACAACTTAATAAAAGGAAGATAAAGGATCCAATAAAAAAATGGCCAATGGACTTAAATAGAATATTTTCAAAAGAGACACATGAAAACACGTTGAAAGACTAATTATCCAAGAGATGCAAATCAAAACGATAATGCGATACCATCTTACACCTGTCAGAATGGCTACCATCAACAAATGAACAAATGACAAGTGCTGGTGAGGATGCGGAGAAAAAGGAACCTTCGTGCACTGCTGGTAGGAATGCATAGTGGTGCAGCCTTTGTGGAGAACAGTATGGTTTCCTCAAAATATTAAAAATGGAACTCTCATTTGACCCAGTAATCCCACTCCTAGGAATATATCCTAAGAAACTAGAAACATCAATCAGAAAGGATATATGCACTCCTATGTTCATAGCAGCACAATTTACAATAGCTAAGATTTGGAAACAGCCTAGTGCCCGTCAGCAGATGAGTGGATCAGAAAACTATGGTACATCTACACAATGGAATACTACGCTGCCATTAAAAAATAAATAAAAGGAATCCTGCAGAAACTGTTTTGACTCAGTGGATGGAGCATCAGCCTGCAGACTGAAGGGTTCTGGGTTTGATTCCAGTCAAGGGCATGTGCCTTTGTTGCGGGTACATCCCCAGTGGAGGGCGTGCAGGAAGCAGCTGATCGATGTTTTTAGGTCTCTGTCCCTCTCCCTTCCTCTCTGTGAAAAATCAATAAAATATATTAAAAAAAAAATAAAACAAAGGAATTCTTACCATTTGCAGCAATCTGCATGGAACTGGAGAGCATTATGCTAAGTGAAATAAGCCAGTCAATGAAAGAAAAATACCACATGATCTCACTCATTTATGGATAATAACATTATAAACTGATGAACAAAAGGAGTCAGTAAAGCAGCAAACAGAATGTTAGATTACAGTGGGAAGGTTAGAGAGAGGTGGGGTTGATAAGAGATCAACCAACGGAATTATATGCATCCATATAAGCATAACCAATAAACACAAGACACTGGGGGTGAGGGCATGTATGGCAGTGGGGTGGGGGTGGGGTAAATGGGAAGGTATGTACACATGTAATACATTAAAAAAAAAAAGGAACATAAATCTGATCATGTGCCTTACTATTCAGAACTCTTGGTGGTTCAATCTTATTCAAAATAAAAGTCAAAGTCTTTGAAGACCCTGCTGTATCTAAAGATCTCCCTCCCACCACCACTCCTTTGCTATCGACTCCCATATAACCACCCACACCTACACTCACTGTGCTCCAGCTATTGAGGCAACATGACAGGACCCCCTTGCCTGAGGGTCCTCACATTTGCTCTGCCCTCAGGCTACAATTGTTCAAATGCTGGTCCCGCCCTACTCTACAAGCTGTCTTGCATGAATTACCACTGGACAGAACAGTGTCTGGCGTAGAGCAGCCATTCAATAATTAATATAGAATAAACTAATTAATGTGATATATCTTCCATAAGGAAGGGAATGTCTTACACCAATTCCTTTCTTTCTTTCCTTCCCCTTCCCCTTCCTCCCTTCTTTCCTGCCTTCTTTCCATCCTTCCTGGGCTGGGCCTTCAATAACCATAGGATAAGGAAGCGATGGATCCATCAGAGGAGCTGGCTGAGGCCCATTACCCCAGATTACCCTGAACTTCCTAAACTGGCACTAGGGATCCAGAGAGCATCTTACCCGTCAGGTCCCCGAGCATCTCAGCCAGCAGCCAGCGATCGATGTGCTGATAAGTGATACCCACGACATGGCAGATAACTGTGGAGGTCAGGGACAAAGATGGTAAAGAGCCACGCCCCCCTCCCAGGACCCTGCTGACACTCCCTACCTGCCTCCCCCTCGCCCCTGACTGGGAGCTGTTTCAGAAAGGGACTTACATTTTCGGACAGAATCTTCAAAACCAGTTATACCTTCCAAAAGGTCCATGTTTTCATCCAGGGCTTGCTGTGAGAGAAATGACAACGTTGACAATTTTAATATTAACATCAAGAATTCTAATATTAAAAATATTAACAATTGACCCCCACATGCCAGCCATTCTTTTGTGTGCAACCCCTATGATGTAACAGTTACTATTTTTATTCCCATTTTAGAGATAAAGAAACCAAGGCTCAGAACAGTTAAGCGATTTGCCGAAAATTAAACCTAGGGTTTAAATCTGGTAGGCAGAACCCAGTTCAGAGAAGGGACAGATACAGATTAGCTAAGTGAATTCACTTTGCTCCTATCTCAGAGAAAAAGCCTACCATGTCCTACAATGGCCCACAAGGCCCCACAGGATCTATGTCCTCACTTCCTCCCACTCCAAATTTCATTAAGTTTTCGAGTGGAAGGGAGAGGTAAAGAGAAACATCGATTTGTTGTTCTCTTATTTACGCATTCATTGGTTGACTTTTATACGTGCCCTTGGAGATTGAACCGGCAACCTTGGCCAGGAAGCTCTAACAAACCGAACTACCTGGCCAGGGCTCCCTTGCATCTGGAACTCTCTTCTCCTCCCCCATGGTTTCTACTCACAAGTCATCTCCTCAGCAAAGGTGCCTTCCAACATTGGTGAGGGAAATGCGGAAGCCACAAGGACAATGAGTAGCCAGTGAGGTATGAGGAAAGTCAAGAGAGCAGCTGTCTCAGAAGCCAAGTGATTGAAGGATTTGACAGGACAGATAAGATGGGGGAATGAGACTGCCTACTGAATCTAGCAACTGTTGACCTCGACAAGTTCCATGGAGTGTGTTTGTGTTGGGGAGCAAGGTCAGAAGGTTGGTCACAAAAGCCTGGAGTGGGTTCAAGTGAGCAGGGAAGACTGACCATAGGCAATGTGTCCCAGGAGCAGGTGACCAACAGTCCCCACCTGCCTGAAACTGAGGAGTTTGAGATGTGACATTTGCAGCTTTAAAACCTGGAAAGACCTGGACAAATTGGGCAGTCAGTCCCCTGGCCAAGAGCATGGCTATAAAGGGGCGCACAGAAAGGGGGTAGGAGACAGAGTGAATGTGGAGGTCAGGGACAGCTCTCTTTTAAAGAAAAAATAAATATTTTTATTGATTTCACAGAAAAAGGGAGAAATAAAAACATCAATGATGAAAATCACTGACCTGCTGCCTCCTGCATGCCCTCTACTAGGGATTGAGCCCACAATCCGGTCATGTGCCTTGACTGGGAATCGAACCAGTGACCCCATAGGTCGACACTCAACTGCTGAGCCACCACAATGGGGGCAAGAGCTCTTTGTTATGCTAGAACTCCAGAGTAGGCATGTTCTATGGTGACACAAATAACCCAGGAAGGCCACGTTTGATGTTACAAGACAGCAGGGAGAATTGCTATTGTAACACCACTGAGTGGGTGCAAGGGAAAGGGGACAGTGCACCAGACGACCTGACGTAAGAGGGACAACCCACCCTCAAAGCTGCAGAGTGCTCGGTCAGCTGCCATAATGTCAGGGCCAGGGACAAGTGCAGTTCTGCTTTTGGCTGCTTCAATTTTCCCACAAAACAAACAACCAGATCATAAATTGAGGTGAGAAGAAAGGGTGGGGTGAGGAGGGGAAGTCTGAAGTGCTGTCTAGGTGAGTGGGGAGGGAAGCAAGAGCCTAGATCAGGAAAGGTGGAGGACTGTGGATCTGGGTTGTCCCGTGCTCTGGATGGCTTGTTCTCCAGCCTGTTATCATCTCAGATATAGGTGTGTGTGTGTGGTGGGAGGGGGAAGGGGCGATCCCAGGGAGGAGGTACGCACGGCTTTTGCTAAGAGGAAACAGAATAAAGGAATGGAGCGCTGGTCAGCACAAGAATGTCAGTTGGGAGACCTCACAGGGGGGAGCTGGAAAGCTAGGAGGAGGTGGTCAGAGGAAGGAGAAATTATTGTTGAAGAAAATTCTAGGGCAGTGGGTCCCATTTAGGAAGCTGCAGAAGTGGAGGATCATGTTCCAGTTAGAACAAGAAAGGGGGCAGTCCAGGCAATGGAGGACTTTTCCTGGAAAGATGCCTGAGCCCTAGGGGCACAGGGGACCACTTGGGAGTCCTGGCTCTGTGTGAGGATCACGATTCTGAGATCCTGCTTGCAAAGCCCTGAACACAGGGAGCCAATAATGGGCATGGTCATTACTTTTATCAGTCTGCTCTGTGTGGCTCAGTCACCCATCCTGCCCTTGGATCCAAAGTGAAGTTACCCAGAAGGCCTGGAAGTGGCAGGTCTCTAGCAGGTCTCCAAGGTACAAAATCTGTCGGATGGGCCGTTCTTCTTGCTGGAGGAAAGCGATAAGGAAAATGGTCCTAGAGCCTGAGGAGCATACTATGAAGTCCTAAGCCAGCCCTTCCCACTCACCTCTTCTCGTCACTGCAGCACGGGTCATAATGGCAAAAGGTGAGACAACTGAATTATCCAATGATGGGGACAATGACATTAACCACTGACTGTCCACCGAGACTGAGCCAACTCCCATAGAACACGGTAAGACACACTGATATGGCTGAGACCGGTTTGGCTCAGTGGATAGAGCGCAGGCCTGCGGACTGAAAGGCCCCAGGTTCGATTCCGGTCAAGGGCATGTACCTTGGTTGCGGGCACATTCCCAGTAGGGGGTGTGCAGGAGGCAGCTGATTGATGTCTCTCTCTCATTGATGTTTCTAACTCTCTATCCCTCTCCCTTCCTCTCTGTAAAAAATCAATAAAAATATATATTTAAAAAAAAGAGTAAGTATTGTTTTTAAAAAAAAGACACACTGATATGAAAAAAAAAAGATGAAAAGCAATGTGCATAACAGCTTACCATTGGGTGGGGGCCATATCCTTTTCTATATAATAAAAAGCTAATATGCAAATTGACTGAATGGCAGAACCGGTCACTATGATGCACACTGACCCTCAGGGGCTAGACACTCATCACAGGAGCTGTCTGTCCCCTGGTGTTCAGTGCACTGTGCTCCTACGGGAGAGGGGGATTGGGGGTACTCAGCTAGAAGTTGGGCTCTTCGCTGGCAAGGGGGAGCCTCTCCCGCCTCCACAACAGTGCTAAGGACATCAAACTGCAAGAGGGTGCAGGCCAGGCTGAGGAACAACCTCCCCTCCGCACCCCCAGTGCACGATTTATATATAGTGTGAATATAAACACACACAGCTGTACTTATGTAGCTACAGCACATCTGTGGAAAAGTCCCCAAGACCAGCAAACAATTGTTGCCTCCTGAGGGGACCAAGGGAGAGAAGCCATTTTCCCGCTATATAATTTTTAAAAAAATATATATTTTATTGATTTGTCACAGAGAGGAAGGGAAAGGGATAGAAAGCCAGAAACATTGATGAGAGAGAGACATCGATCAGCCGCCTCTTGCACGCCTCCCACTGGGGATGTGCCCACAACCAATGCACATGCCCCCGACCGGAATCGAACCTGGGACCTTTCAGTCCACAGGCTGATGCTCTATCCACTGAGCCAAACCGGTCTCGGCCCCATATATATATATATATATATATATTTTTTTTTTTTTGGTACTTTTAACAGTGTACTGTATGCCTATTTTCTTTTTCCCCCCCAAAACCACCAGAACAGAACCCTGGAGAAGGTGGACAATCTCTCAGAAGGGAGGCACTCTCATGGACACACCTAGCAGAACAGATTCAATGAATAAGCAGCTATTTCTCAGCTCAACCAGTAATAGGCAAGTAGTTGTGACAACCCTGGGAAGGAGATCACTATGAGCATAGGGCCCAGCATGGTGGGGGGACTCTGCCAAGTTTTTCATGTAATTAAAGGCAAGTTAGAGGCTTTTCTAGTGAAGTGTAGATCAGATACAAAAAAGCAAAGGCAGGCGGGGGAGATCCAATTCATTGATTTTTCAATCAACAGATTTTCATTGAAGGCCAGCACTGTAGTAGGTAGGCAATGAGGATACAGAACATGACAATTCAGCTCTTTATGGCTTCTGCCTGGTGCCCCGGCTCCAGTCCCTCCTGCCTCTGGCCTGGTGGTCTTTACTCAACTAGAATCCTCATGAGAATCCCTCTAAAGCAGTGGTTCTCAACCTGTGGGTCGCGACCCCTTTGGGGGTCGAACAACCCTTTCACAGGTGTCGCCTAAGACCATTGGAAAACACAGATACGATTCATAACAGTTGCAAAATTTACAGTTAGGAAGAAGCAACAAAAATAATTTTATGGTTGGGGTCACCACAACATGAGGAACTGTATTAAAGGGTCGCGGCATTAGAAAGGTTGAGAACCACTGCTCTAAAGCATAAATCTACCCCCATCACTCTACAACTCCCTGGTGCCCTCCCAAATCCCATGCTGAACTTCTACAGCCTTTAAAAGCCAGCATTGAGCTCTTCTTTTCCTCCAGGTCTCCCAACATACTGTTCCCTCTGCCTGGATCACCTTCCCTACCACGTCACCTAACTCCTCAACTTTCAGAGAGTCTCTACTCCAGGAAGCTCTAACATCCAGGCAAGGTCAGGTGCCTCCTCTGGCCCCTCTAACCTTGAGCCCTGAATACATGAGGCTGTCACTAACATGGGATAGGCCTGTCGTAACCAGCACTGGGCCCCAGCCCTACCCAGCACTGGGCCAAAACCAGAGCAGGCACTAAAGTGTGACTAAACTCACAAACCACTTCCCAGTGAAATGATCTTTCTTGCCCTCGCCTCCTTCTACATACACGTGGGCCCAAGAACTAGAAGGATACATGGGCCTGATCGATCATGCACTTGCAAAGGGTGAAGTCAGTGTGGGGCAGGTTGGTGAGGGCCTTTAGCAGGATCTGAGCGGTGACAGTGGTCTGAAAGAAGGCTGGGTTGAACTGGTACCTGAGAAGGGAAACAAGAGACACAGCAATAGGTGGCATGTCCAGGTCCAAGAAGCCTCACCAGGTGTGAGGCAGGGTACACACTGCTTTGGCCCAGAACCTGAGAACTATACATGCCTGGGCTCCAATCCCAACCACAGATTCTCTGGCTATGTGACCTCCCTGACCTCACTTTCCTGCTCTGTCAACAAGGACAGTTAATTTTCACAACCACCCAATAAAAGATACTGTTGACTGATTCACAAATACCAGGAAATGAGCACAGAGAGAAGTCTCAAACACTGGTTTAGGGCTCTGGAACCAGAATGCCTGGGTTTAAACTTCCCTGCTGAGTGACCATGGACTTCTTATTTTAAATTCTGTGTTTCAGTTTCCTCCCTTGCAAAATGGGGCAATTGCAACCATATCTACCTCACAAGGACAATATAGCATCTAAGTGAGTTAATACATGCAAAGCTTATAGCACAGCAACTACCACATGGTGAATACTCCCTAAATAGTGATCACCAATAACAACCTAAACAACCCCATAAATACATCTATTGTACAGATGTTAAAACTGAAGCTATGCAATCATAAAAATTATATATCTGTTCCAATAAAGTACTGAGGGAGAGGAACCCAAATGTCTGTTACAGGAAAACAGATAAAAACTGCAGCCACAGAAAATGGCTGGACCTCACTAATCCAGTGCTCAGTGGAAGCAGCCAGATGCAGAAGAACTTGTTCTGTAGGACTCTACTTGCATCAAGTTCAAAACAGGCAAACCTGAGCCAAGGTGATCAGGATGCATGCATGTGTGGTAAACTCACATTAAGTCAGGCCATTAGAACCTAAGAGTGGTTACCAGGGTGGGCGGCAGGTGTGGCTGACATAAAACATGTGGGGCAAAGGGCCTGAGTTGCTAGCAACACTTAGTTTTATGGTGATCATATGGGTGAATTTATAATTACTTCTTAAATATGCAATCCCTTGGTATCCACCAGGGCTTGGTTCCAGGACCCCCTGTGCATAACAAAATCCACAGACCCAACTTCCTTACATAAAACAGTGTAGTATTTACATATAACCGATGCACATCCTCTCATACATATTTTTACTTTTTGGTTAATCCTCACCCCAGGATATCTTTCCATTGATTTTTAGAGAAACAGAGAAACATTGATGTGAGAGAGACACATTGATTGGTTACCTCCTACTGCGCAGTAACCAAGGCAGGGGATCATGCCTGCATCTGAGGTATGTGTCCTTGACTGCAACTGAACCGGAGACCCTTGAGTCCATGGGTTGGCACTCTATCCACTGAGCCAAACTGGCTAGACTCTTCTCATATATTTTAAACCATCTTTTGATTACTTATAATACCCAATACAATTACATACCATGTAAGTAGTTGTTATACTGTATTGTTTAGGGAATAACAAGAAAAACGTTTGTATGTGTTTAATACAGATATAACCAAAATAGGTCTAACTACACAGTATATCAGCAACATCACATTTTTGGGGGAATGTTTCAATATTTCCACTGATGTGGATCCTGTGGATATGGAGAGCCAGCTATATTTGTTTTATGTACTAGCCTATAGTGTGTTTTGTAATTAACTTAAAAAAACCATACATCCTGCCTAACTGGTTTGGCTCAGTGGATAGAACATTAGCCTGTGGACTGGAGAGTCTTGGGTTTGATTCTGGTCAAGGGCATGTACCTTGGTTTCGGGCACATCCCCAATGGGGAGTGTGCAGGAAGCAGCTGATTGATGTTTCTAACTCTTGATCCCTCTCCCTTCCTCTGTAAAAATCAATAAAATATATTTTAAAAAAAGTCCATCCTCTTGCTCTAACTTTCTTGGATTCCTAGTTTTGCACACCAATAGATGCTTCATGCTGTAGGCTACCCCCTACTCCTGTACCACCCAGTGTTGGAAGTGGTACCTTGCTGGCCACTGGCATGGGATTAGGGTTGGAGGCAGACACTCACAGCTTCAGGACAGCCAGGTTGGCTTCCAGATCATAGGCATTCTCCTTGGCCTGTGTCTCCACATAGCGCTCCAGGGTGGCCAGGTTCTCAGGATTGTATCTAGAGAAGAATTAAGATGAATGAGCAGAGAGGAGACAGGAGCTGAGGCCAGTTACTTTTTTTTTGAGGACGGGGGGGTGGGTGGGCACAGTAACCTGCTCCTTTCTTCTTTTCTTCTCTTATCTTACCCATATCTCAGACCTGAGCCTAAGCTCTAAATCCCATCGGAGGCAGGGGGTCTAATGCCTAGGATGCTTCCCCAACCTCTCCGACAATCAGTCATTGCAACGTGTATATACATACCTGGGCTCCCGGACATCTTAGACACACACAGCCCTTCCCCGCCTCTGCAGGCCTCACGCCCGCTCCAGCCCCATCCTCCCCGCTCCAGCTTCTCCCATCCCAGTTCTGACCAATCTGCTTGTGCTCCCCCCATCGCAGCTCTGCCTGCTCTCAGCTATCACTGTCTACCGGCGGTTCTGCCGTGACTCTGAATTGGGAACTCCACGAAAGCATGGCCAGCGGCTCTCCTGGTCGCTTTTGGTCCCCAACGCTGCCCGGCGCTGACAGCGAACATGTGTGGAGTGAATGGCATGAGAAAAGCAGGTAGAGATGAAGAGCACCGTCACCACTGAGAGGAAAGCCGAGGGGCTGAGAGGCCGTAAGACAAGGAAGGCAAGGCTATCTCCCGCCTCCAGACGCTTGCAATGCCGTTTTCCTTCAACATCTCCCCCCGAAGACTGGGAAACCCCGCCGCAGGGCGAGCCCAGGAGGAGCCCGACCACCACCCTGCCGTCGCCAGAAAGGCTCTCCTCCAACCCGCCGCCCAGAAGCTCTCCCGCCGGCCCGGCTCAGACCTGTCGATACCCTTGAGCAGCTTGCCCACGTTCGCTCTCATCTGCTCGAACATGGCCATGCCTGCGGCTGCTTCCCACCCAGGGGATGGCGCCTCAGCACGGGCCGGGGCGGCGTCCTAGGAGACCGGAAGAGGAAGAGGTGGCGGAAACGGAAACCACGTCGCTGTTTTCGCTCCGGCCCCGAGGCGCTGACGGGGAAGGTTCTGGCGGCGGCTGCCACGTGATCTCTTCCCCGGGGCGCCGTTGGCGCGTGCGCACACTCTCCCCCCGGACTGGGCCCGCAGCGAGCGTCAAAGCGGAGTGTGGCCCAAGGCGCTGGCGCCGCCCCGGGGCGCCGGGCGGGGCTCCGCTGCGCGCGGGCGGCGAGCTCCAGCCCTCGGGCCGTGCGCGCGGACGCGCGAGGAAGGAGGCGAGCCCCCGCCGGTGCGCGCGCGCGTCGCGTTGCTCGCCGCCTTGAACTTACAAAAACTGTTGGAATGCACGTAGTAGCCCTCCCTTTGAGCCGTAATCCAAGCTCTTCCCCCTCAGCCTTGGGCCCCAGCAGGATCCTGAGCTCCATAGTTTCAAAAACCTGAAACTGGTCCCCTGCTCCACCCTAATTCCAGGGGTAGAGGCCTGCAAAGCTGCAGGGATGGTCTGCCCCGGAGGGGCAGGGGTGAGGGTCTCTTGAATGCCGCCGATTGCACCTGCAGTAGGTTGGGTGAAAGCGAGCTCTCCATGTGTGTCGTCATAAGATACGTGGATACAGATTCTAAACACTGCAGGCATGAATGTGCAGGCGTGTGTTATACATGTGGAGGTACATAACACGACAACTCAGCGCGTTGGGCTACACAAAGCTTTTACTCTCGCTGTTGGTCTAGGTACACCCACATGTGTGCACATGCATATCCAGGCATGTGCACATCGGGTTGGTCTGTACACCACACAGGGGGGGGTTCCACTAAGTGCGTGTCTGTGCCCAAGGTGAGCAGTAATGTACACTGAACGATCAGGCCGAGCTCCGGCTCCCTGTGTAGACCTGCCATCTCTAGGTTGTGGCCAAACCCTCAAGCACTCAGCAGAGGTTCAGCTGTGGTTTTTAGCCACCACCCAGAATGGGGGATGGGGTGCCGAGGTACCCATCAGGACACACTTAAGATAGTTTGCATCTGCTTTACATTTTGTCCAGGGCCCTGAAGGTGGAGAGGGGTCCCGTGGGTCCCAAGGCAAGCTGTCCCAACAGGCTTTCAGGGCCCAGGGGACTGGGGGTGGAGCTGGCGCACGGCCTTGCGCTGGGGCAGGAAACGAGAGTGGGGAAGGGGGAGGCCACAGCCGGTGGAGGCAAGGCGGGTGCTGGGTGTGTGGGGAGGGAGGGAGGTGCTAGCACTCCAGCCCTGAGGCCCTGCTGGCCCCTGGGCGGAGGCCCAGCTCAGGCTCCCAGGAATGGACCTCGTGGACCCCGATATCTTTAATAGGGACCCTCGGGACCACTACGACCTACTTCAGCGGCTGGGTGGTGGCACCTATGGAGAAGTCTTCAAGGTGAGGAGCCCCCCTCCTTCTCCATCACCCTCCAACCAGCGGCCTTGGTGGTGAAGTCCAAGAAGGGGAGGAGATGAGAGAGGGTCCCAGTCTTTGACGTTGGCTCAGGCATGCTGAAGAGGAATTCAGGGGAATGGAAACGGCCTGACCGACAACTTCCCTTTTACAAGGCTCGAGACAAGGTGACGGGGGACCTGGTGGCATTGAAGATGGTGAAGATGGAGCCTGGTGAGGAGAGGTCCCAGGAGACCCTTCCCCACACCCCACCGACTTCCTAGGACACTGGACTCACCCCCATACGCCTTCCCTGCAGTGGAATTTTCTTTCCTGGCCCTCTTTGCAGATGATGATGTTTCCACACTTCAGAAGGAAATCCTCATCTTGAAAACTTGCCGGCACGCCAACATTGTGGCCTACCACGGGAGTTATCTCTGGTGATGAGCCTAAGACTTGCCCCCTTTCCCTGGACCCCCACTTCTGACCAGGGTACCCCCTAACCTTTTATCCTGGACCCTTATTTTAACGGAATTACCCCTAACTTAACCCCATTTCTGACCAGAACACCTGCTATTCTAAACTTCAATTCAGAACTCCCATTTCAGGCCAGGGGTCCCAAAACCGACCTCTTCATAGTAGCCAAATCTGAAATTAAATTCCCTAAAACTAACCTTTCATCCTGTGCTTTGGTTCCCCCAGTTTCACTCTCTGTTCTTTTAATGTAAACCTCTGAATTACCTGACCCTCACATTAGTACCCCAGATGCCCCAATAATGACTCTGTCCCTCAGACCTGGCACCCTGGGACTCTGGGTCCCCTCTAACTTCCTCAACCTCTAAGATCTTTACCCTATCTCCTACATTAGCATGGGACAGCAGAGGGTGCCTTGGATTAGGAGCCAAAGATGTGGGTTTGAGTCCAGTTGATCATGAACATACATTTCCTCTTTGAGCCTCAACTTCCCCATCTATAAAATGGAAGTGGGATGATTTCACTCTGTGGGCAAGGAAAGTTAGAGGTGACTGCTGTTACATTAAAAGATCAGATCCCTGGCTGGTGTGGCTTTTGTTCAGGACACTTGCCTGGGTTGTGATTCAATCTTTGGCCAGGGGTCAGGGCACATGTGGTAGGGGTGGGGGCAACTGATCGATGTTTCTCTCTTTCCCTTTCTTTCTCCTTATATAAAGAGACAGCCCCTATATGTATCTCATTTTCCTCCTCTCTGAAAGTCAGTGAATATACCCTCTGGTGAAGATTTAAAAAAATACAAAAATGTCAGAGCAAGACAATATCCAATAAATAATAATTTATCACTGCTATTACTATTATTACTGCTGTTGAACTGTTGTAGGCTGCAAAAGTTCTGGATCTGCATGGAATTCTGTGGGGCTGGTTCTCTTCAGGACATCTACCAAGGTGAGAGAAGGGCAAGGGACCCAGGCAGCCCCCGCCCCTCCAACCCACCTCTTCTGTCTGTCTCTGTTTGTGTGTCCTGGAACTGTTTATTCTGGTCCCTATTTTACATAGTGAGCCTCTCTTCTGGGCCCTGGGCCCTTGGGCCTCCCCTCCAGGACCTAAGAGCCTCAGTCTTTCTGCATCTGATTTACATTCTGTCCAGGACCCCCTCCCCAGCTTCCTTTGTGTCTGCATTTTCTAACCAAGGTCTGTTTGTGTTTGAGTATTTCTGCATTTCTGGCTCATATTAGGTGCCCACATTTTCATTGAATGAGTGATTCTCTCATCTTGCTTTCACTGTCTTGGAGAAATTGTTTGTTTGTCTATCTATCTATCTATCTATCTATCTATCTATCTATCTATCTCTTGGAGAATTTGAAAGTAGGGTGGAGTAGCCTGTGATCACCTCTCGATTTCGGATGCCCACTTCTGTCTTTTACCATCTCCCTGATTCCTTCCATCCCAACACCTCAAGTGTTAGAAAAGAGAGGACTTCATTAAGAAGTCCTCAGTGAGGGAAACTGAGGCCCACAGAGAGGAAATGACTCAGACAGCCAGACTGTCAGACCTGGTCTTTGTCTGCCTTTCTCTGTTCCCTCTCCACCCTGTGTCTCTCTTCCCACTTTTTGGTCTCTGACCATCTTTCTTTCTCTGTCTCACTTTGGATCTATTCCTGTTTCTCTCTCTGTCTGTCTGCCTTTCCTCTTTCTGCAAAGTCCCATCACTCCCTGCTCAGAGTCCTCCCAGGGCTTCCATTTCCTCTGAAAATCCCAAGCTCCTCATCATGGCCACGAGTCTGACACCACTGAGTCCCATGCTGCACGGTTTCAGACTTCATCTCGTCTCCCTGCAGCTCCACTCACTTTGCTGCTTTCCAGAGCCACCAGGCACCTCCCGCCTCCCAGCTCTGCACTGGCCTTTGTCCCCCCTCCAAGCAGGACTGCTCAAACTTCATCCTGTCACCTTCACAGTGTGGCCTTCGCTGACCAGCCCAAGTAAAATGTCGTAGCCTTCCCACACATTTCCTGTTCATTCTTGCCTTTTCTTATTATTTATTAGCATCTTGTGTACTGTATATTTTACCTATTTATCTGGTTTACTGTTGGTTTTCCCCACTGGAATGTTCTCTCTGGGAGGGTAGGGATCTGTCTTTTTTGTCCACAGCTGTGTCCTCAGTGCCTACCACACAGTAAATACACAGTCAATGTCTGTTGAGTGAATTTCCATCTCCATCTGGCTCCTGGCTCCCTGCTGCCTCTCTGTTGCTGACCACCCCTTGGTTCCAGCCCCATCCTCCCCCCTGCCCCCCCACCCCGCCTCGTCCCATCCTGTACGTATCCCACTCCTCACATGGCACCCTTTCTGCCAATTCGGTGGGGACCAGGGGCTCTTGGTTTCCTAATTCCCAGCCAACACTGTGCTGGGGTGACCTTTGCAGTGACAGGCTCCCTGTCAGAGCTCCAGATCAGCTACATCTGCCGAGAAGTTCTCCAGGTGAGGAGAGGCCTGGGTGGGGGCAGGTCCCTGCTCCAGCCCCCAGGCTCTCATAACCTCCTTGTCTCTGCCCCCCCTACCCCCCCTTCCCAGGGACTGGCCTATCTGCACTCACAGAAGAAGATACACCGGGACATTAAGGTGGTCTAGGGGCAGAAAGGTGGCCTTGGGGGGAGGGGCAGGAGGTGGGAATGATATTTGGAGGGCTTAGGGTGGTATTGAGCTGTGGGGCAGGGGTAGGGGGGTTAAGGGGTGAAGGCTAGGGGTGGTGGTCTCTGATAGCCTCTAATCTCTCCTCTGTCCCCAGGGAGCCAACATCCTCGTCAATGACTCTGGGGAGGTCAGACTGGGTGAGTGTGGCTGGGGATTGAGGAGGTGGACTGAGTAGGGCCCGAGAGGACCCTAGGTCACTGTCTCTCCCTCTGCCTCCAGCTGACTTTGGTATCTCAGCTCAGATTGGGGCAACACTGGCTCGACGCCTCTCTTTCATTGGGACACCTTACTGGTGAGGGATGCCTGACCGGCAACACCCCCCGCTCCCCACAATCTCTTCTTCTGGCTCCTTCTCCCAGCCTCTGCCTTCTTCTGTTGAATATTCTATCTTCCCTTCAGCTCTCTATCTTGAGTTTTCCCTTTAGTTAGTGTTTGTGTTGATTTTTATCCTGCTCTTTCCCCATCTGTCTTTTTTCTGTCTTAGTGTGGCCCTGTCTCTTATGTTCCTATCTCTCTCACTCTGTCTCTCAGTATTTTCCTATCTGTCTCTTTCTCTCCATCTTTGATTCTCTCTGCACCTGGTTCTCTATTTTTTCCATTCTCCTCTCTCTTTTTATGTCTCTTCTCCCCCCTTCCCCTCCTTATGTCACCCTTGGTTCGCTGAGGGTCTCTGTCCCCAGGATGGCTCCAGAAGTGGCTGCCGTTGCCCTGAAAGGGGGATACAATGAGCTGTGTGACATCTGGTCTCTGGGCATCACAGCCATAGAACTAGCTGAGCTACAGCCACCGCTCTTTGATGTGCACCCTCTCAGGTAAGCAGGTGGGGCTGCTCCCCACAGGGCCTAGAGACTCCACCCAGCCCTGACTCTAAGCACCCCACCAGCCTGCTTCCCCACATCAAGATTGTCTTATAGGAGAGCTCCCATTTCCTGCAAACCCAGTCTGAGACCCTCAAGGATCCTTTCAACTCAGAAAGCCCTTTTTTCCAGTCCTCCACACCAGGAACCCCCAAGTCTGGGATCCCCATCTTGAGCCTCCCTCTGTGACTCACATAGCTCTATAATGTGAAATGTGGTGTCCCCTGGAAGTGGCAACCCAATGCATAGTAAAACCTAAGCCTCATTCTCATTCTGTCCCTCACTTGCTCTCTGCTGACTTCAATGCTATTGAGGGTCCCTCTGGCCCTCATTGGGAGTCTGAACTACATGTACTCTCCTTATTCTTGTAGAGTTCTCTTCCTCATGACCAAGAGTGGCTATCAGCCTCCCCGGCTAAAGGAAAAAGGCAAATGGTAGGAGAAAGTGATGAGAGGGAGGGCAGAGCCAGGGTTGATGGTCTGATGGGAATGTCTCCGGTCCTTCACCCCAGAACTTGGCTTCTTTCTTTCAAGGTCTGCTGCCTTCCACAACTTTGTTAAAGTCTCCCTCACCAAGAGCCCCAAGAAACGACCCAGCGCCACCAAGATGCTCAGTGTAAACCATTCCTCCCCCAAACCCTCCTCAGACTCTCACCCCAGAATTCCCCAGGGCCACATGGCTCTCCAGAACATTAATGGTTTAGTTCCACAGAACCCCATGGCCCTCTCAGAGTCCCTAGTCCTTCAGAATTCCCCAGGATGCCCCCTAACACCCTCCAACTTGTACCCAAACCCTTTCCCAAGATATCTTGAGTTGTTAAAACTCACAAGTTCCCAAGAGCCTCAAGATCCATTCCTGGGTGTACACTGGAATGGAATTCTCCGAGCCCCCCATCAGGATCCTTGAATTATTTTAGTATCTTCAGACTCCTCAGCATTCTCTGGTCTTCTGCTAGTTCCCCAGTTTCCTGCTTTCTCCCGCTGTTCCCGTAGGCAGGCTCTCCAACCCCTGTTCCAACCTCTACCTTCACACCAGCTGTCTGCCTGCTGACACCCTCTTCCTCTCCCCCAGCATCAACTGGTATCTCAACCAGGGCTAAATAGAGGTCTGGTCCTAGATCTTCTTGACAAAATGAGGAACCCAGGGAAGGGGACTCCTGTTGGTGAGACTGAAGATGAGGAGCCTGAGGTGAGAGGCCTGGCAGACAGAAGCCCTGAAACCTCCCAGCCTTTGCTCAGGCCAAGCCCCCTACCTTGAGTGACTTCCTGCTGCTGCTCTTGCAAAGATAAATGCGGGGGCGGGGGAGGCTGGTGGGCTTGGCACAGGGCTGGGGCACAGAGGTTGTGGGAGGGTCAAGGGCTCCAGTTTGGGCCCACAGGGTGGTGAGCTACTGGAAGTGAGTGGCTTGATACAGCTGCCACTCTGCCCAGCCACCCCCTGCCATCCCTCGGCGGATCAGATCCACCCACCGATCCAGCTCCCTGGGGATTCCAGATGCAGATTGCTGTCGTGAGTAGAGAGGCCTCAAACTTGGGAACACTTGGCCCTATAATAGATCCAAGATACCCCTTCATTCCTGCATCATTCATCACTTCCAAACAGACCCTCAGAGATCCCAGAGAACCTCATTACTACCTGACCTACAAGGTGACTATAGAGGCCCCACTGCTCCGACCGGCAAACAGACCCCTTCAGACTTCCCATTAGAGACCTCAGAAATATGGCAGACCCCTGATACCAACCTGAAACTGAACACTCTATCACTACCTTAGCCCCTACCTCCCTAATCCCAAATCTTGGCCCCCAAATGAGACCCCTGTAAACCAAGATACTTCCCTTTAAGGAACAGCTCCCATCCAAACTCCCAATTTTAGTCTATTTCTGAATCCATCTCCCCAGCTCACTGTGTTACCTCACCTTCCCACCCCCAGGACGGCACATGGAATTCAGGAAGCTCAGAGCAATGGAGTCCAGACCTGTAGCTGACACTGTGAGATGCCCCTTCCCCCACCTGTCTGGTCCCGAACCCCCTCCCCTTCACCTAGGCCACTACTGACCCTTTACTATCCCACAGGCTCACTTACAGCCCCCTGAAGACTTCAGGAGCAGCAGTCCTAGGTCAGGGACCCTAAGGCTGGGAGGGGAGGGGACTAGGATATATGTTGGAACTGCATGAGGCTTATGCCTGTCACTCCTCAGGAGGCACCTGTCGGAGTCTGATGATGACTACGATGACGTGGACATGTAAGAGAGGCTGGGCCCTCAGCTCCTCAGGTCTTCACCCAGCCCCTGCCTTCCTGCAGCCCCTGCCTTGCTTCTACTTTGACCCCAACCTCAGTCCCTCCTTTCCTTCCACCACTCATCCCTGACCCCTCACTGGACCCTCAATGGAGTCTCCACCTTCCTTCACTCCCAACCTATGAACCCAACCTGACCCCTAGCCCGGCCCCCACTGATGTTTCTCTCTCTCCTTAGCCCCACCCAAACTCAGCCCTTGACCTCAGACCCTTGACCCCCAAACTCCCAAACCCACCTTCCTTCCAACATTTTATAGGACTTTTGATCTGACTCCCAACTTCAGCCCCCACCTGCCCTCAACCCCAGTTCCTTCCAGAATGTCCTTCTGCTCCAGCCAGGGCTCTTTCCCCATCAGTCCAGCTCAGCCCTGGACCCTCTGCCACCTCAGCTCAGCCTTGGACCCTGAGTCCCCAGCTCCTCTAAGATGTTGCTCCAACCCCCAGATTTCAACTGCAGCCCCTACCCTCAACCACAGGCCTTCATCTTTCCTCATCTCACAAATCCTGACTGAATCTTGGTCCCTGGGAATTTTCCCCATGTTAGACTAGACCCTGGGCCCCAGACCCCAGCCTCAACTCCAGCCGTCAGCCCCCAACCCCAGGCCCAGTGTCAGCCTCAGGGTCTCCATCATGTCTATAATAGGCTCACATGTGGCACCAGGCACCATGTGGGCACCTAACCCCCAGGAGCTCAGATGATGTGCGCTAGGTGGCTATGAAGATTTAGACTTGATGCCTTGGCAGCACTTGATCTCCAAGAGTTGCTGTTGTTATTGTCATCATGATTATTATTATTATTTATTTTAAAAATATATTTTATTGATTTTTTAAAAAATATATTTTATTGACTTTTTTACAGAGAGGAAAGGAGAAGGATAGAGAGTTAGAAACATCAATGAGAGAGAGACATCGATCAGCCGCCTCCTGCACGCCCCCTACTGGGGATGTGCCCGCAACCAAGGTACATGCCCTTGACCGGAATCAAACCTGAGACCTTTCAGTCCCCAGGCCAACGTTGTATCCACTGAGCGAAACCGGTTTTGGCTATTTTATAGATTTTTAACAGAGAGGAAGGGAGAGGGATAGAGACCTAGAAACATCCATGAGAGAGTAACATTGATCAGCTGCCTCCTGCACAACCCCTACGGGGGATGTGCCCGCAACTAAGGTACATGCCCTTGACCGGAATCGAACTTGGGACCTTTTAGTCCATAGGCCAATGCTCTATCCACTGAGCCAAACCGGTTTTGGCGATTATTATTATTTTAAAATTTATATTTTTGTTGATTTCAGAGAAGAAGGGAGAGGAGAGAGATAGAAACATCAATGATGAGAGAATCATTGATCGGCTGTCTCCTGCACATCCCCTACTGGGGATTGAATTTACAATCTGGGCATGTGCCCTGACCAGAATCAAACCATGACCTCCTAGTTCATAGGTCAACACTCAACCACTGAGCCACACAGGCTGGGCTGTCATGATGATTATTAATTAGTCCTTTAATCCTCAGCTCCATCACAGACCAAGTCACCCCTGACCCTTCTGACCTCAGACATCCAGCCCCAAACCATTCCATCCTTGTTTTCCACACCTCCACCTGCTTACCCTGTCTTTGTGTTTCAGCCCCACCCCTTCAGAGGACACACCTCCTCCACTGCCCCCCAAGGTGAGGTCCTAGTCAAGAGCTGGGGGTTTGGGGGCCAAGAGCTTAGGGTCCTTAGATGCAGGTCGTTTGAAATCTGGGAGATGGGACAATGAGCATATTGGGGGTATGGGAGTGGCATCCATGAATCCACAGGTGTGATTCAAAATATTTAGCCTGATGGACACTGGTCAATAGCTGGTTACCCAGCATTAATTCTTTAGTTGCTGGAGCATATTGACGGGGTGGGGATGGAGGGGAAAGTTGGAGTGGTGGTAGGGCATTGTGGGAAGGGTCAGAGCTATGACCACATTTCCGTTGTAGCCTAGGCAGGGTTGGTATGGCAGGGTGCCCTCTCTTTCTGAGATCATCTAATGTATCACCTGCCCCATTTCTCTGTCTCCAAAGCCCAAGTTCCGTTCTCCATCGGACGAGGGTCTTGGGGGTCCTGGGGAGGAAGGGCAGCTGAGCCCGGGGGTGCTGGTCCGGTGTGCCAGTGGGCCTCCCCCACGCACCCCCCATGTTGGACCTCCTCCAGCCACCAGGAGTCCCCATCTAACTGCCCATTCAGGTAACAGGGCAGGCTAGGGTGGGAGGTGGGTAGGGTGGGGGAGCTTTGGGGACTGATTATCCCCAATCCTGTCTCAGAGCCCTCACTCTGGAACCCAACCCCTCTGCAGTCTGACCAGCCTCCACGGTTGCCCCCCAAGAAGGAAAAGATGAAGAGAAAGGTGAGGCCAGCTATGCTGAGGTCTCACACCTCTACCTGGGACTGGGGATGCTGGGTGGGGTGGGGGTGGGAAGACTAATGATAAGTGACATTTGTGGAGCAGTTCCTCTGTGCCAGATACTAATCTCATGTCTTTACAGTTAGAGGTAGATATCATCTCCCCTTTCACAGAGGGTAAACTGAGATAGAGAGGGTTATGTAGCCTGCCAAGGTCATAAACCTTTGAGAAGGCAGAATCTGAACACTGGCACTCTTGCTTCAGAGCCTTAACCACTGCACTTCCTGTCCACTCCTTTTTTTTTTTTTTTTTCCCTGAATCTCCTGCTCTGCTCCCCGTGACCTGCCCAGGGATGTGCTCTTCTTGTAAAGTTGTTCAATGGCTGCCCCCTCCGGATCCACAGCACAGCCGCTTGGATACACCCCTCCACCAAGGGTGGGCATTCAGGAGGGTAACAGAGAGCATGGAGGGATGGAGTGGGAACTTAATGGAAGGTACAACGTCAGAGACTAGGGAAGGGCTTAATAGGGTGCCGAGTGGCCAAACTGAGGCAGGGACAGAGCCTGGAGCTACAGTGGCATTTGGGGATTAAAGATAGTTGATTAGAAGATGAGTTTGAGAGTGAAAACTAGCAATATTAGGGATTGGGGGCCACGCCTATTAGATACAGCAAGGTCAAACTTTGGGATACAAGATGGGGGACGGTTGGACCCCATTAACTCCATTAATCTCAGTTGGAGATTAATGGTAGAGAGACTAAGATCAGCATTTTGGGATTAGGAGTTTTAGGTATTAGAATATAACAGAAAGGGATAGAGTTTGGGGATCAAAGATGTAGAGACAAGGTCAATGAGAGGTTAAAGAAAAAGCATAGAATTTAGGGAGTGTCACACTGAACAGAAAAAAGCTATATTATATTTAGGAGGGCCTGAGTTTGAGGATCTATGCTGAGACAATATTAGCCTTCAGGAACCAGAACTGGGGAGGGAAAAAGGAACAGAATTTAGAGGGCTATTTGGAGAGGCATGTCTAATGTTTGGTCAGGACTGAGGGGACAGAGGGTCAGGATTTGTGGTTCAGAGATGAAAGAATCATCAGAAGGTGGGAAGTCAAGAGGAAGATGTGAATGAGACCAGTTAGAGGGATTGGATCAGGGTTTTAGTTCAGATTTGGGGACAGGCTGGGAGTATTGTTGTGGGGGTGAGAATTAGAGAGCTGAGGGTCAGGGCTGGGAGACAGTGTTGGGGGTCAGACAGGTAGAGGTTTGGGAGGTACCTCAGGATAAGGCAGTTCCCAGTGTCCTTGTGTCTTTCCCCCAAGACCAGCACCTGATCCTAGGGGCAGAGGAAGGCATTTTCATCTTGAACCGGAATGATCAGGAGGCCACGCTGGAGATGGTGAAGGACAGGTCCCAGGGTGGGCCTAGGGCGGGGCTGGGGCTGGGCATGGCTGAGGTCTTACAGGAGCCGTGTCCCCATTCTCTGCAGCTCTTTCCTAGCCGGACTACCTGGGTGTACTCCATCAACAATGTCCTCATGTCTCTCTCAGGTCTGGCCGTCAGGGGTGGGGCATGCTGGAAAGGGTGGGATCAGAAGTTAAGGGGTGGAGGGTCAGTGGGCTGGGAGGTAGACGGGCACAGCTGATAAAAGCCTAGGCTCCCCTTCACAGAGCCTGAGGCTCAATCCCAGTCACTCTCACTTGGGGCAGGAGACGTCTGCTCCCTGAGTCTGTTTCCCCATCTCACAGTCCCCACTGTGAGGGAATTTCTACAATAAGGTTTGAGGGAATTTCTACAATAAGTTAGTCTTTACCTTTCTTTGATGTTCAGATGACAATTAGAACTTAGCCCACATTACTAAAATAGAGTGAGCAAGTTATAGATTACAATTTGTTTAATTTTATAAACACTTTGTGTAAAAGAATTTCTAATTAGTGGGGAATCTCCAAACCAAATAGGATTCATGAGCTAATTAATATCTGTGATGACAAACTTAAAAGTTTCTAGATAGGTTTCTTCTTAAATGCGTATAACTTCATCTGGCTAATTAAGTGTCCATAGTGCTTATGTGGCTACAAGCACCAAAGGGCAAGGAACATATTTCTTTTACTTACCACTGTTTCCAGTGCCTAGCACAGTGCCTGGCTTACAGTGGGGGGTTTAAAACATATTAAGTGAACCCTGCCAGCATAGCTTAGTGGTTGAGCATTGACCTATGAACCAGAAGGTCATGGTTCAATTCTCGGTCAGGGTACATGCTCTGGTTGCTGTCTCAATCCCCTGTGGGGTGTGCAGGAGGCAGCCAATTAATGATTCTCTCTTTTATTGATGTGTCTATCTCCCTTCCTCTCTGAAATCAATTAAAAATATATTAAAAAATAATAAAACATGTTAGGTGAAAAGTGCTTAAGGCTTCAAGGTTTGTGAATTTCAGACTAAGTGATGGGGCGAGTGAAGCTACCCGGAAAGGTGGGGATGTCCAGTGTCCTATAACGGCCTGCTTCCTGTGTATATAACCACTGCAGGAAAGACCCCCCACCTATATTCTCATAGCATCTTGGGCCTGCTGGAAAGGAAAGAGACCAGAGCAGGAAGCCCCATCTCTCACATTAGTCCTCACCGGCTACTTGCAAGGTACCAGCCCCCAATGACACCACAGACCCCTATAATCCCCCCTCCCCGCTTACCTTCCACTCGCACATACCTTCTTCTGCAGGAAGAACATGGTCTCCACCAAGATCCAGGACACCAAAGGCTGCCAAGCGTGCTGTGTGGGTGAGAGAAAACTCCCTGGGGGGCAGAGAGGGGGCTGGACTGGGCCAGGGGTGGGGCATGGGCTGCATCCACCCTAGGGGTTTGCAGAGTTAAGGGGGTGTCCAGAGCCTGGGGAGAAATGTGTGGCCTTTTGGGGAGCGGGAAAAGGAAAAGAGAGAGAAGATTGATTCTATCATGTCCTTACCCTCCTCCACAGCGGAGGGCTCCAGCTCCGGGGGCCCCTTCCTGTGTGGGGCGTTAGAGACCTCTGTGGTCCTGCTTCAGTGGTACCAGCCCATGAACAAGTTCCTGCTGATCCGGGTAGGGAGCCCTAGACGCTAGCTTCTGTGGAGACTTCCATGAAACCCCACTTCCACTGAGGCCTCATCCCAATTTTCCCCAAGGTTCTGCCCACCTGCCCTAGGTCAGGGTGGGAATGTCCTCCTTCTGAGGGCTTCCTAATCCTTAAATTCCGCCCCTCACCCCTGGCCTCATTCTTCAGGCCCTTCCCCGCCTCTGCACTCTAAGGGGACCCCATGCAGGTCCTTTGAACCTCTGAGACTTTGAGGCCACGCTCCTGGGTGTGGATTAGGGTTGGGGACCTTGTCTGTCACCAGAGCACCACGCCCCCAAGCGGCAGCCACGACGACTATGAGAGTATATCTGTCCAATTTCTAATGAGGCACCACCAAAACCCCTGAGACTTCACCCCCTAACATTTCTAGATTTGGCATCTCCCAAGACTGAGCCCCCAGTCCTTCAAGGGCCCACCCTCTCCGCCCCGCCTCGAGCCTCCCCTGAGCCCGTTCCTCCCGCGCCCCGCAGCAGGTGCTGTTCCCGCTGCCCACTCCCTTGCCCGTGTTCGCGCTGCTGACGGGGCCGGGCTCCGAGCTGCCCGCCGTGTGCATCGGCGTGAGCCCGGGGCCGCCGAAGTCCGTGCTCTTCCACACCGTGCGCTTCGGCGCGCTCTCCTGCTGGCTGGGCGAGATGAGCACCAGTGAGCGGCCGGGCTGCGGGGCGGGGCTGGGGCGGGGCTGGGGCGGGGCTGGGGCGGGGCGAGGTGAGCAGCAGTGAGCGGGCCGGGCTGCGGGGCGGGGCGAGGTGAGCAGCAGTGAGCGGGCCGGGCTGCGGGGCGGGGCTGGGGCGGGGCTGGGGCGGGGCGAGGTGAGCAGCAGTGAGCGGGCCGGGCTGCGGGGCGGGGCTGGGGCGGGGCAGGGGCGGGGCTGGG
>JAAGEH010000370.1:2441636-2459822 GCA_011751065.1 Lasiurus cinereus
GGGGCGGGGCTGGGGCGGGGCGAGGTGAGCAGCAGTGAGCGGGGCGGGGCTGGGGCGGGGCGAGGTGAGCAGCAGTGAGCGGGCCGGGCTGCGGGGCGGGGCTGGGGCGGGGCCAGGGCGGGGCTGGGGCGGGGCGAGGTGAGCAGCAGTGAGCGGCCGGGCTGCGGGGCGGGGCTTCCCGAGCCCGAGGCGGGCTTGGGAAGCGGATTGAACCCGGCGGGCGTGAGTGGGGCGGGGAGAGAGGCGGGAGGCGCCACGGGTGAGGTGGGCACCCAGCAGGGCGCTCTGAGGAGCGGGGGCTAAGGAGAAAGGCGAGTGCCAGGGAATTTGTCCGCGAACCTCCTCCTCGCAAACAGAGCACAAGGGAGCAGTGCAGGTGACCCAGGTGGAGGAAGACAAAGTGATGGTGTTGATGGACGGTAAGGACGCCCCTTTCTCTCAGGCCCCCGTCTTGCTTTGCTTCTCCCACCGAACGAATTGTCCAGTCCCTCGGTGACCAGCCTTCTACGCCCCGTTCTTAAAGCTCTCGTTTTACTCCCTTCTAGGGTCTCTGAAGTTGGTGACGCCAGAGGGAGCCCCAGTCAGGGGGCTTCGAACTCCGGAGATCCCCATGACGGAAGCTGTGGAGGCTGTGGGTGCGTGGAGGTTGGGAGGCCCCGGGTCCAGAGTGGAGGCTCAAGTGATACCCAAGGTAACAGGCACTGCTTTCCTCCCAGCGATGGTCGGAGGGCGGCTCCAGGCCTTCTGGAAGCATGGAGTGCAGGTGTGGGCTCCCGGCTCTGACCAGGTAAGCGTCTGCAGCCCAAGCCCTACAGCCTTACCTCCTATCGCACCTCACTCGCTGGATGGGCCAGCGAAGTCCTGAGGGGAAGCGCCCTCCAGTCTCAGCTCAGACTGGTCCCCTGCTCTTCCCCAGGCTCTCTGGTGTCCAGAGCTCGTCCCAGGCCATGCGTGACCTTGTGCAAAGGACTTTGCTTCTCTCTTAGCCTCATCGTCCCAATTATAAAATAGAGGTCTCTGTGGAGATCTATGGGTGGTTAGGAGTATGGACCAGACTCCCTGGGTTGGAATCGCGTTGAGTCACCTTAGGCAAATGACTCAACCTTCCTGTGCCTTACTTTTCTCATCTGGAAGATGGGGCAAAAATGGTGCTTAGCTCATAGACCACTATGTGTCAGAACCTGCCCATACATGTTTGTATTTTATTTCATCTTCGTGATCACCTATCAGGTAGGAACTGTGATTTCACAGGTTAGTAATCTGAGGCACAGAGAGGTTAAGTAACTTGCTTGAGGTCACACAGCTGGTGAGTGGTATTGGCAAGAATGATTATTTGTGGATCTGAGGCTGGGAGTTCAGAGCACTCCTTCCTGTTCTCTTTAAGGGAGAGGGAGTATTCTAGATACTGACACACATCTTCTCCTCCAGCTGCTTCAGGAGCTGAGAGACCCCACACTCACCTTCCGTCTGCTTGGCTCCCCCAGGTATGGACTTGGGGACAGGGACCTAGGAGGGGAGCTTCTGAGGTGGAGAGGGCATCCTGAGATGTTCCTAGCCACCTGGATCTGGCCTAGACATTCTCTCCCCTGGTCCTGTTTCCAGCTCTGCCCCCGATAGTCCATTGATTTTTTTTCCTGGCTATGGGGGTGTAAACTGCAAATGTGGTGCCTATTTACCCATAAATTCTTCAGTGTGTGTTTACTAAATCAAGCAAGGACCTGCTCTTACAAACCACATGCAGCCTCCCAAATCAAGAAAATATGGAGACATCACTATGTTCTAATCCACACACCCATTAAAATCTTACTAGTTGTACCAGTGATATTCGTAATAACGAAAAAATAATACTATGGGGGTGGGGTCGGGGCGTGTCCAGAATACAATCCAGGATGATGAGTTGCATTTAGGAGTCTTCTTTTTTCTTTTTTCTTCTCTTCTCCTCTTTTCCTTCCTTCCTTCCTTCCTTCCTTCCTTCCTTCCTTCCTTCCTTCCTTCCTTCCTTTCTTCCTTTTCTCTTTCTCTTCCTCTTCCTTCTCCTCCCCTTCCTCCCCCCTCCTCCTCCTCCTCCTCTTCCTCCTCCTTCTTCAATGTTGTTAATTCTCACATGAGAACATTTTCCCCATAGATTTTTTAGAGAGTGAAAGGGATAGAGGGAGGGAGAGAAACAAAATATTGATGTGGGAGAGACACATAGATTGGTTGCCTCCAGTACATGCCCCAGGGGGTCTGGGATTGAACCTGCAACCCAGATATGTGCCCTTGACCCAGAATCAAGCCTGTGAGCCTTCGGTACTCAGGCTGACATTCTAACCACTGAGAAACACTGGACAGGGCAGGAGTCATATCTCTTTAGGCTTTAGCCTGGCACAGTTCTTCAGACTTCCTTTGTTTTTCATGATCTTGACACTCTTGGAGAGAGTGCAGGAAAATTGTTTTACAAAATGGGTTTGAGATGTCCAGGTTAAGCATTCGGGGCAGGAAATTCACTGAAGTGATGGTGTGCCTGTCTCACGGCATCATATCAGGAGGGACATGTCAGTTTGTCTTATTACTGATAATGCTATCTTTGATCATTTGGTTAAGGTGTGCAGTCAGCCACATTTTCCCACTATCAAGTTACTCTTTTTTTCCTTTTTATTAATAAGTACAGAAGTGGGGATATGTTCCAAGCCCCTCAGTCTTGAAACTGCAGGTAGTATTGAGCCCTGTATGTATTATATTTTTTCCTACCGATTGCAAGTTTAATTTATAAATTAGGCACAGTAAGAGATAACAACAATAATTAGTGAACTAGAACAATTATAATAATATAGAATAATAAAAAATATCTGAATGTGGTCTCTCTCAAAATATCTTGTGCTATACTAGGCTTTTTTCTCGTGATGATGTGAGATGATACAATGCCTATGTGATGGGAACAAGTGAGGTGAATGATGTAAGCATTGTGATCTAGCATTAGGCTACTGTAAGGGATCTTTGAACATAAGCACTGAGATACCATAACAGTCGATCTGATAACTGAGATGGCTAAGTGACTAAAGGGAGGCTAGCATATACAACTTGAGCAGGCTAGACAAAGAGAGATGACCCCCTCTGGGTAGGGCAAAGTGGTACAACACCAGCTTAAATCATGCTAGTTAGAACGACATGCAATTTAAAACATATGAATTGTTTATTTCTGGAATTTTCCATTTAATATTTTTGGACTGCTTTTGACCTCTGGTAACTGAGACCTTGGAAAGCAGAACTGTGGATAGGGGGAGGAGAGACTACTGTATCTTTTTGAGTGATGTATTGAGACTGTGTAAATATACTCTTTCTTACTAGAGTATCATTGACTAGTTTTTGCAGTTATTGATGATTTTGTTTAAAGTTTTATTTATTGATTTTAGAGGAAGAGAGAAAGAGACATCTGATTTATTGTTCCACTTGTGCATTCATTGGTTGCCTCTTTTAAAAAAATATTTTTTAATTGATTTCAGAGAGGAAGGGAGAAGGAGAGATAGAAACATCAATGATGAGAGAGAATCATTGATTGGCTGCCTCCTGCATGTCTCTCACTAGGGATTGAGCCTGCAACCTACGCATGTGCCCTGACCGGGAATTGAACCATGATCTTTTGGTTCATAGGTCGACGCTCAACCACTGAGCCACCACAGCTGGGCAATTGATTGCCCTGACCAAAGATTGAACCTTCAACCTTGGCATACCAGGACGATACCCTAACCAACTGAACTACCAGCCAGGGCTATAGATGATTTTTGTCTGAATCTATTATTAGGATGGTTACTAAATGTGATTTTTCTATTTCTATCATTCCGTCTACATTTATTTTTTGAAATATTTTTAATTGATTTTTTTTTTTGAGAGAGAGGGGAAGGGAGAAACATCGATGTGACAGCAATACATGGATTGTCAGCCCACTCCTGATCATTGAGCCTGAAACCCAGGCTCATGCTTGACCAGCAATCCAACTGGCAACCTTTAGGTGCACGGGACAACCAACTGAGCCACACTGGCCAGGAGATTCCTTCTACACTTATTAGTTGGCATTCTACTGTAGGGAAAAGCTGTCCCTTCTCCACCATTTATGTGTATGTATGTATGTATTTCAGCATACTCTCATGGATTTCTATTGTATTCTATGGATTCTATATAATCTATTACTATCATTTGTTTTAAGGCACAAATACTCCCAGATTTAGCCAGTGAGAGCCTCTTCAAGGATCTTCTGTGACCATTTTGACATGTCAGAGCGTCTTTTAAATTCCAAATATGCATTTGTCACCCCCCACCCCCTAAAACCCTTCTGTGGCATCTTAGCCGGTTTGGTTCAGTGGCTGTAGCATCGGCCTGTGGACTGAAAGGACATAGTCAAGGGCACATGCCCAAATTGCAGGCTCCATCCCCTGGTGGGCGTGTGCAGGAGGCAGCCGATTAGTGATTCTCTTATCATTGATGTCTATCTCTCTCTCTCTCTCCCTTCGCCTCTGAAATCAACAAGAAATATATATTTTTAAAATAAGTAAAAAATAACACCCGCCCCCCCCCCCTTCCCATGGCTTCAAGATAAATACCCAATTCTGGCCACAGCCTACAAGATCATGACTTTTGCAACCAACCCCCAGGCCCTCTCCACCTCCAGGCCTTTGCATGGGCTGTTCTCTCTCCAGAACACTCTTCCCTGTCTCTTCACCAAGTTTCCCCTGAGCCTTGGTCAGGATCTCCTCTCCATTCTTTGGAGGCACCTTGGCTGACCCCCGGGGCTAGGTGTCCCTGCTGTGTATCATGCTTTGCACTCATGAATTTACTGATTCATGTTGGTCTCCTGCTCTTAATTAAGCTCCCCAAGTTCAGGGACCATGTCTGCTTGTTCACTGCTACAGCCCAGCATTATGCAGGCACAGCCTCTATAAATTTCTTTGTGAATGAATGAATGAACAAATGCCGGTTTGGCTCAATGAATAGAGCATTGGCTTGCAGACCAGAGGGTTCCAGATTCAATTCTGGTCATGTATCTTGGTTGCAGGCTGCTCTCTAGCCCAAGCCCTGGCGGGCACATGCAGGAGATAGCCAATTGATATGTTTCTCTCAAATCGATATTTCTGTTTTTCCCTCTCTCTAAAGAAAAAAAAAATCAGTGGAAAAATATCCTTGGGTGAGAATTAAAAAAATGACAACACACACACACACATGCCTGAACTGACTTCTCTCTTCCCCAGGCCTGTGGTGGTGGAGACACGCCCAGCAGATGATCCTACTGCTCCCAGCAACCTCTACATTCAGGAATGAGTCCCTGGGGTTGTTAGGAACCATTCCCTGCACCCTCTTTCCCACCAGATACTCATTATTGGTCCTGACATGTTCCTTTACCACAATAAACATGTCTTCAGCCTCTACTGTCATCTTGTTTTTCTGGGGTTGTGGGAGGACAGAATTCTGGATGCCCCTCCCCAATGTCAATAATCCAACACAAGGATGTCAGGGGGAGCAGAGACTTTATTTCTCCAGTACATGGTCACCTCCCCCCAGGGGCCTTGTTGGGAGGGCATGGGGGCGAAAGGGCTTGCTGTGAGAATAAGGCACTTGAGGCAGGGGTGAAGGGCCAGTGGGATGACTCAGTTAAGCTGGTCCTCATACTGCTTGCGGAAACAATCGCCAGCAGGGAAGAAGTCCCAGCATCTCTCTTGGTACATCTTCCAAACGTAGGACTCCTAGGGTTGGGGGATGGGGAAGAGAAGGTTGGTCACATCTTCAAACACTTGATATGAGTATTTTACTGACACCTGCTGATTAACCTTATATTAAAACTCTCCATGTCCTGCCCACTGTTCTCCCATTAACACCCCTTTACCTGACCCGTATGTTCTGTCTCATCCTTGTTTATCAGGTACATCAGGAAAAACCTGGGGATGGGAGCAGCAGTAGACAGGTCAGGCGCATACTCACCTTCTCCTGAGTAGCTGGCTGGCAATCCACTCACATGGACACCACACCCACTTCCCTAACTAGCCAAGGCCAGTCAGTATCCTATCCTGATAATCAGTGACCACGCCCCATCGTTCTCATTGGCCAGTGGGCCCACACTCACATGTAATTGGCCAGGTTGTGCTCCTCTAGTGTGTGAGTCTCAAACCCGTGGGGTGTGGTATCAAAGTAATCACTGCCAATGCCACAGATGAAGCACTTGGTCTGTGGGTGGTGAGAGACATCAGAGTTGAGGCCCATTCAACTCTCCAGGGTCCTATAATCCCTTTGGGTCACTCCCAGACAACACCTACCTCCATATCTTCCTTTACTTGTTCTTGCTGGTCTCGGAGCTCACCAAAAGCATCAATGATCAGACCTAGAATGCAGGGCACAAGTCAGTGCCCAACCTCTGACCCATTTCTGGCTACCCACCTCTGAATCACCCATCACCCATCTCCCTAATCTCACCCTGCTTCCTGAAAATACTAACATCTAGTACTTATTGAGCACTTATGAGCCAGACACTTAACATCTATAAATTGACTTAATTCTCACAACAACAATATGAGCATCTTTAATATCTCCATTTGACAAATGGAGAAATTGATGTCCAGAGAGGTGACTTGCCTGAATCGTACAGTAAAGAAAGGCAGACCCAGAACATGGACCCAAGCAGACTGGTCTGCCTCTAGGCACTGAGTCCCACTCATACAACCTCTACCAGCACTGACCCTGGATGATGGCCAGCAGGATGACGATGACAAAGAAGAAGAAGGTGATGTCGAAGACCACTCGGTACAGCTCATATTCATCACCTGCTGGGTCCTCAATCTCATCCCCAATGCCCCCACCAGCTCGGACACCCACGTACATGTGAAACAAGTAACACTGTGGGAAGAGGGTGAGAAGCATATTGGTCACACATTTGATCATTCAGCATTCACCGAATACCTACATGGCCCTGGGCCAGTGGGGCAACAGTCATGCTGGACCCTGCCCTCACAGGGCTCACAAACATGCCACCAGATAGTGACAATCAAGAAACATTCTGGGCTATGATGGGGAAACACAGGAAGAGGAGTCAGGGCTGGGGTGAGTGTGATCAGAGCAGATGGGGAAGCACAGGAAGCTTTGAAGCTTGAAAGCCTGGGTGAGCACGCAGTTTCCTGGAAGAGGGGGCATATGTAAGCTGGGACATGAAGCAGGTGTTAGGTGGGAGACGGTGTTCCAAGCAGAGGAAACAACATGTGCTATGTAACCATTGGGGGAGAAAGAATATATTTTGCTCCTGTGAGGAACTGAAAGAATGAATGTTCAATGAGGCTAGAAAATAGAGATCCTGTAAGCAAGAGTAGGGAGAGAGATGAGGCTCAATCAATGGTCATGGAGGGCTTCCTGTAGGAGGAAGCATTTAAGTGGAAAAAACAGGTGTTAAGTGAAGAGGTGTATGTGCACATAGGGCCAGGGTGGGAGGCAGAGAGAACAGCAGAAGCAGAAAGCTTGGGTTGGGAGAAAAACACATGGTCTCAGGGGAAGTGAAGGAAGGACCAGGCAGCCAGAGAGCAAAAGGCATGAAAGACTGTGATTAGACTCAGGCAACACTAGCTTTTTGCTGTCTTTGTAAGCCATAACGAGAGGATTTGGTTTCATCCACCTGGCATTAGAGAGCCACACGAAGATTCTGTGCAGAGCAGGGAACATCGTTTGTCTGGACCTTGGGAAAGACTTCACACTTGTTATTTCTGTGTCCCCAGGAAGTGAGAGATGGCAAAAGCTAAGGCCAGTGACTGTGATGGGAACAAGGCTATGAGCGGCAAGACGGTGTCTCAAATGGGAGGCTGAGGAGCTGGACTGGGTCCTGAGATCATGGTGCCAGATTATAGGACATTTTGATAAAAGCCTGAGATGATTTTTTCAACTGTGCACCATGCCTCTGGTAGATTAAACTCAATTTAGATTATAACCACCATTATTATAATAGGAGAGAAAAGAGAAATGGGTGGTATGCTGATACTTTGGTGAAACTTCTAATTATAGATAACTAGAGGCCCAGTGCACAAAATTCATGTACGGGGGTGGGAGGAGTGTCCCTCAGCCCAGCCTGCACTGTCTCTAATCTGGGACCTCTTGAGGGACGCCTGACTGCATGTTTAGGCCCGGACCTGATGGTATTGGACCTAAACAGGCAGTTGGACATCCCTCCCACAATCCAGGACTGCTGGCTCCCAACTACTCACCTACCTGCTAGCCTGATCACCCCCTAACCACTCCCCTGCCAGTTTGATTGATCCCTAACTGCTTCTCTGCTGGCCCAATTACCCCTAACTGCCCTCCCCTGCAGACCTAGTCACCCACAAATGCCCTCACCTGCAGGCCATTTTGTGGTGGCCATCTTGTGTTCACATGGGGCAGCCATCTTTGACCACATGGGGCCAGCTTGTGTGTTGGAGTGATGGTCATTATCCTTTTATTAGATAGGATGATGGCAGGAGCTAACATTTATGTAATCCTTAACACATGCCAGGCACTATTCTCAGCTATTTAAATATGAGATTGTCACAGAGCAATACTGAAGCCTAAAAGCAACCCCAGCTGTAGATACTGTTACTATATATTCATTTGACAGGTAGGGACCCCAGAGTGTGGGGAGCTTGAATAGCTTTCCCACGATCACATGCCTTGGGACACTTTGCCTGAGTGCCTTTCCCAATAAGGAAAGTTACAAAAACTCAAATAATAGTACACCAGTGGTTGACATTTACTGAGTATTGATTGTGTGCCCAGTACTATTCAAAGTACCTCATAAGCATCAGCTCACGGAATCCTCACAGTAAATCTACGAGCAGGGACTATTTATTATTAAACCCCTTTACAGAGGGGAAAACTAAAGGTCAGGGATGGTTACATCACTGGCCCAAGAGTGTTGGAGGGAGGGGCTTACTGTCATCATGTCATCACACTTCATGTCAGGCTCGTCCTCATCCTCACTCTTGTTGTAGAACTTGCGGAAGAAGTTGAAGGCCACCACAGTGTACAGGTAAACCACCACTGCCAGGAGGCCGACGGTCATCACCAACTGGGGACAGGCAGGGGCAGGTCAGCTCCATGTTCCAGCTTGCCGCTCTCTCATGCCCCGCCTTCCCCATCCTTACTTAGGTTCAGCCCATGCACCCCATCCCCTGAGTCCTACTACCCACACCACCTTGGCTTGGTGGCCTAGCCTTGCCCCTCATCCCTCCACCCCTACCCAGACTGCTAAACTGCTCCCTGCCAGGCTCCCACGCCTCTCCTGGTCCTCTCCACACCTGTTTCCCATTGTGGGTGACAGAGGAGAGGATGGTGCGCAGTGTCTTGACTCCCATGGCGATGTCCAGGAGGTGGGCGGCAAAGAAGAAGTTGTTGTAGTGTCCCAGGAGGGACATCACCATGTACCAGCCCAGGTACAGGAAAGACTGCGGGCACACAGGGTCAGGGGTCAGGGAGCATGCAAGGATTCATGGGAGCACTCTGGGAAACAGGACACCCAGGGGGTCTGGGGACATTTAAGAGGGTTGGGAGTGCTCTGGGGATCAGATGCCATCTTTAGCTGAGGGGGTGGGGACCTTGGAGGTTTAGGAGCACTCTGGGTGAGGAGCCAGCCTGGGGGAAGTTGGGGATCCCTCTGAAGAAGGATATAGTCTGGGTATTAAACAGCACTCTGGGTGACAAGGAGCCTCGGGAGTGTCAGAGGTTATCCCAGGATCAGAGGTGTGCAGCGGCTCAGGAGTCAGTCCCTGGCCAGGGATACCATTTTCCTGCACGACCCTCCCTCACTCCTGACCCCTCCTTACATTGTCTGTGAAGATGACCCCAAACTTCCAGATCTGGTACTTGATGTCAATGGACATGAGCCTATGCAGGAAGAGGAGAGAAGAGGGATGGCCAGATGCCTGAGAGTCCGACCCTGGCCAAACCCCTGCTGCCCCAGGCATGGGTGGTGCTGTCCCAGGCGCACCAGGTAAGCAGCCCCGGAGGTGGTTCAGGCTTGCGCTCATGGTGGACTGTGATCTCCAGCGAGGCCAGATCCATGCCCAGCAGTTCGGCGATTCGCTCCCGCCCATAGATGTCCCCGTGCTTGTCCAGGACCTGCACAGAACATGGGGCCATGCAGCAGCTGGGGGGGGGGGGGCTTGGCTAGCGTAGGGAGTTCTGGGGACCCTCAGAACTTTGTATGGTAAATCGGGGATACATTTTTCCAGGGAGAAGGGCCAGAGCTTTCTTTGTATCCTCAGGGGGAGGGTCCAATAGTTATAAAGGTCCAGCTGATTCATTAACCAAAGTAATTAGGATAATTTCTTTTAGGATAATTTTTAAATTAGGATATTTTCTTATTTTTAGATAGATAGGTAGGCAAGGAGTTGTATAGAATTAGGCCCCTTGTTACCTATAACTTACCTCCTCAACTCACTCCCTCCCTCCCTCTGCTATGGATACCAACCTCCTCCCAGCTCCTCAAATGCACCAGGCACCCTCTGGCCTCAGGCCTTCGCGCTGCTGTCCCCTCTGCCTGGATCCTTCCCCCGGACCTCCACTTGGCTCATTCTCTCAGATCCGTATTAATTAGCGTGCCCTTTCCTGACCACCCTACATGAAAGAGCAACCACTGCTCTGCCTGTTTTCTTCTATCTCACTTATCACAACTTGAATGCTGTAAATGTGTTCATCAAATGTCTTTCCAACTCCAGTATCAGAATTACTGTTGTGTTTAATGCTGAACCCCAAGTCTCTAAAATAGTTTTTGGTATGCAGTAGGTGAACATTGGTATGCAGAATGAACATTTGTTAAGTGAATAAATGATGGCAACAGCCAGATACTGTTCACATAGAAGGTCATATAATCTTTACAACTACTCTATGGAGTCGGCCCTATTGTTACCTCACTCTGAATTTGAGAGAAACTGGGCACAGAAAGGTTGACACAGCTAGGAGTAAAAACAGTAAGCAATATGGCTCCTGAGTCTGTATGCTTAAAAGAGTAGTTCCTCCTTTGAAAGTAATGTTTATGAAGTACTTACTCTGTGCCAGGCACTATGCTATGCTCATTACCCGCCTCATCTCATTTGTGAGAGGGAGAGGTGCTTATCATGCTCATTTCAAAATGGGCAAACTGAGGTGCTCCTGGTCCAAGGTAACAGAGCAAGTCCTTGATAGGGCTGGGATGGCCTGGTGGCAGCAAGGGACCCAGCCTGGAAGGCCCTGCCACCGCCCCATCCATGCATCTCACCTTCCGCTTGACAAACTTGTCCCAGTAGTTGCTGGGGAAAGACCTATCAAGAGAGACCACAAGGTGTCAGGACAGGAGGGAATAGGAGCCACTAGCCAGTCCAATGTGGTTTGAAATCCCAATGTTTTTCTTACGGGGGACCCCACGCTCTCACTTGGGGTCTGGCTCTAAAGACCCAGGCCTGAAGTTTGCCTCAGGCCAACCATTGCCCGCACCGGTGTCTTTAGGTGGAGCCCAAGTGAGGCCGGCTGCTGCATTCAGAGCCCAGAAGTACAAAAAACCCCTATCGGCACTAGGTGGCGAGGACTCCCAGCCAGCAACCTGGTCCTGCTCCAGCTCCAGGGAGTGGTGTGCTTTCTCACAGTTTTATGCAATGTGACTTGATGATTCTGGCCCTCTATTGACCAGTTTTCTGACTGGTATCTCTGATGCAGCAGGATAACTCAGGCTCCAGAGCTGCCTGAGTATATAGAGCTGCCCCAGCTCTGAATCTGCCACTTCTTCCAGGAGCTTGGCTCCTTTTTCTGGAAAATGGCATTTAGAAGTCAAGGTCTTGGGCAGATACTTTTTTTTTTTAAGTCTTTTTAAAATTTATTTAGTCTTCACCGAAGGCTATTTTTCCCATTATTATTATTATTTTTTAGAGAGAGGGAAAGACAGAGAGAAACATCAATGTGAGAGAAACACATTGATTGGTTGCCTCCTGCAACCAAGGTATGTGCCCTTGACTGGAATCGAACCTGGAACCCTCTATCCACTGAGCAAAACTGGCTAGGGCAGGCACAAACTATTTTAACCAGTGTTCCTCTGTCTTTTTGTTAAGCATGTATACTTGAATGTGGTTTTGATGGAAGGATGTGATTGGTGTGGCTTCCCTCCCTCCTCACACCACCCTTACTAGGCAGGACCCCATAATAAAATAACTTCCTACCTTTACCTAGAACTCACTGTGCCTCAGAAACTGTATTAACTCGTTTCACAGTTATAAGATTTTTTGAGGTCAATGTTATTATTTATCCCCACTTTACAAATGAAGAAACTGAGGCACAGAGAGGCTAAGTGACTTGACCAAGAATTCCCAGCTAGGATATGACCAACTCAAGAATTAAATCTGACCTGACGTTCTTATTCTAGAGACACTTCCCACCCTACCCCCAACTCCCTCATCCAAGCCCCATATGAGCACGTGAAATAGGACTCCACCTGGGGGGAAATGGAATGGGCTGGCGTGCACATTGGGGGTCCACAGTTCCAGCACATTGCCCTCACGCATCCTCATTCCCTCTCTGGGCCCAGTATAAAAATCAAATGATTTCCTATTTCCCACTCATGGCACCTGGGTGAGAACCCACATGGGGGTAGGGTTTAACATGCAAGTTCCTGGGCTCCTCTCCAGATTTCCTAAACCAGAATCTCCAAGGCCAGGGCCCAAGAGTCTCCATGTGTCACCAACACCCTACAGGTACTGCAGGGGAAATGTGTCTCCATTACAGAGGCGAAGACAAGGCTTGGAGAATAAGTCAGGCTGGAAACCCTGGTCTTTTGATGAGGCCAGGATTGGAGTAGAAGCCCAGCTCTGCTCCCCGCATCCACCCAGTGGGGACTGGGTCCTTACGGTGTATTAAGCACTAGTCGGTCCCACTGCCCTTTCACATCATCGTCCTCAGGCTGCTCAGTGATGTAGAGGCCGTCAAATTCCAGCTTCCGGGCCAGCTCCTTCTCCCGCTTAAAGATTACTAGGGGCACCTAGATTATGCAGGGAGGCAAAGGGGCTGGTGTCAGGGCGCCTCAGCAGACCACAGCCTCAGCAGGTGGCAGGAGATCCTGCTGGAGCCTGTGTGAGCCCCCACACTGGAGTGAACAGGGCAGTGATGGGAAAGTGTGGGCAAAGGGGTTAGGGCTGGGACAGGAGAGAAATGGGAGAGCCCAGATGTGGTACCCGATGCAGCCTGTGGCTTCCCAATGGAGGGAGTTCTGAACTCAGGTCTTAAGGATGAATAAAACAGAGGTAGATGAAAGGAGGGAGAAGTGGGGCAAAGTATTTCAGGGCAGAGGGACAGCATATGAAAAAGTTCTAAGTCAAAAAACTCTGTACATCCTATTATAAAATGCCAAGATTTATTAAAATAGATCTTAAGGAATCTAAATGGAAACTCTCATAACACTGCTTATGGGGCATCACAAACCTCAGGCATAATTGATGTCAGACCCTACATTCCCACTAGCACCCATGTTATGTTAACAGACCCCCACAGATCTTAATTCACCAACTGACTAGCATGCAGGAAATACTCCAAATTTAAAAAAATCTGCCTCTTGATCCAAAAATTAACAGTCATAGGACCTGGTTCCTCAGCTATGACCCGCATTAGTTCCCAGTTTGAAGACCCCAATCCTGTACCCTTTCCCCAGCCCTTACCCCAACACCAGGACCCTTCTGTCCCACCTACAGTGTAAGATCCCACAGCCTGCCCCAGGTCCTCTCAGCCAGGGTCCCCTTCCCCTCAGCACACCAGCCCCTGCTCAGGAACATGGACATGGCCCACCTTGAGGCAGTTGTAGCCAATGATGCAGAGAAACGCCACCAGTGTGTGCAGCAGGCTCAGGCAACGAAGGGCAGGCTCCATGTAGCCCGTGCTCTCCTCCAGGAAGTAATACACCATATTCTCATCCTCGTCACCTTCTGCTTCTTCACCGACTCCTGAACCCCAGCCAGAGCCACCACCAGACCCTGTGTCTGCCAGGTCCCCAGCTGCTGAGCCCTCCAAGTCCTCCTCCCCCGGCGGGAAGTCTGAGACCTGAAGGGGAGCAGAGGTCAGTCACAGGTACCTGGTCTGCCATTACCAGAACCCACTAACAAAACAAACAGCCTCTATTTCTGAGGTTGTCCTGGGTCCCTGTCAGAGACAGTCAGGAAAGGACTGTCAATCAAGATCAAGGGGTGGGCCCAGAACTCTAGCTAGCAAATCAAACTATGTCCTGGGAATCTCACTACTAAACCAAGTGACAGGAGGAATGAAAACAGAGTGGATCATCTTAGTAGTGGAGCCTTAAAGAGACTGACTACTAAAATTTACACTAATACTAAAATTAGTAGTAGCTGACGTTTACACAGTTGTTTCTGTATGTCAGGTACTGTTCTAAGTCATATAACTGGTGAGTGGTAGAGCCAGGATTCACTCTCACAGAATTTGCCTGTGTGACTCGATGGTTGATTGTCAACCTATGAACCAGGAGGTCATGGTTTGATTCCTGGTCAGGGCATATGCCGCCAGGGTTGTGGGCTCAATCCCCAGTGTGGGGCATGCAAGAGGCATCTCTCTCTCCCTATTCCTTCTTCTCTGAAATAAAAGTCTGACAGAAGCCATGCTCTGATCACTCTGCTAGATGCCTCTCTGTCCTGTCATGTAAGTATAGGCCCCAAGGGTCCCTTTGTCCTTCAGGACGCCTGGTTCTTAACCTTTTTCTTCCCATTTCTTCCTCCCTACAAATGTCTCTTTAGCCAAGAAGTTTAACTGGATGTTGCAGAGACAAAGGCCTGTGGCTAGGGGCACAGGACAAATGGCAGAGCTGAGCACGGGACCCCGAGCTGGCTCCTTGTTCTAACTCCTACAGGCACTCAGGCATCTGTCCAGATGGACCCACACACTCACACTCACCCCAGTGGGGTCCCAAGATCCAGGTGTCCAGCCTGAACATTTCTGGAACCTCGGACCCAACACCTTGTCCCTGGTGAACTGCAGTGACCCTGTGAACTTATTAGGGGCTGAGCCTCCCACCCCATAGCCCAAATCCTCCTGGCCCCTCATGACCAGCACCTTATAAAACAGCAAGATGAAGTTGATGGCAAATGCCAAGAAGAGGGCGAGGAATCGCAGAGTGTAAAAGTTCCGGGAGAGGTAGTTCTATGATGAGGAGAGAAAGAGAAAGAAAAAGAGAACTCACAGGCCACCCTCTCCCCATAACACAAGTACTCGAGTCCTCAATATTTGGTCCCACAACCTCTTATTTTTTGAGTGCTTACTGTATACCAGGACCTGGGCTCAGAGCTTTAATTGCACGAACTTGTTTAATTCTCACCGCACCCTATGAAGTGGGTGCTGCTGCTACGCCCACTCTGCAGATGAGGAAATGGAGGCTCAGGGAGATGAGATGCCTTGCTCAAGGTCACAGCCAAGAAATGACAGATGTGGGATCTGGAACCGGGCAGTCAAACTCCCAACCACTGCTGCTTCCTGTGTGAGGTCACCCTGTCTGCTTTACGATAGGCAGAGCACACCTACTTCCTCGCTCCCCCTTTTCTCTCTCCATCCCTCATTCTTCTCATAAACCCTAACTAAACCACCTTCTGTCCAGCATGTTGCCCTTAGGCCCTGATGCCAGGCTGGCCCTGAGAGAGGAAACAGGAGGTGGAGCCCTGGCCTCCCTCCCAAGTACTCTCCCTTCTTCCTGCCTGGATGAGATGAATTGTCCCCCCAATAGGAGGGGCTGAGGCTGGGGTGATGGCTCCAACCTGAAGGCTGACAGCCAAGAAAAAGGCCACAGCAGGAAGAACATGGCCTTGGTGGGATTTAGCTCCAGGGAGAGGATTTAGCTCCAGCACGGCTGTGGGATGCCTGAGCAGGTGGCCCCAGAGGAGCAAAGGTGTGGATGTTGGAATAAGGATCACGAACAGGGAGAGGCGGTGGAGCCCAGTGGGAAGACTCTAAAAATGCTGTCCTGCGCTCAGGTCCTGGCTCTACTGGGACATCTCTGCCCTCTTCCCAGCCTGGCTTTCATCAAGAACAAGGTGGACAGGAGAGGTGGTGTGAAGAGGAAGTTGCAGCGTGCTGGATCCTTACCAAGAACTTCACCCTCTGCACTTCCAGTTCTCCCCAAAATTCCAGGCCCCCACCTCTGCTTTCCTCCTTCTTTGGGTGGGGTGGAAGAGGTGCTGTCTTTTTGGGGGGATCTGGTGGAGGCTCAGGGGCTTCTTCCTTCTCCCCGTTCTCGGCACTGCAGGCAGGACAGAGTGAGGAGGCACCTGAGCAATTGGTTCATTCATTCTTTCAAAGCCATGTAGTGGGGGCCCAACCCCATTCCTGGCCCGGTTTGAGGTAGTTTGGGGAACACAGTGATGGGACAACCTCAGGCCCTCATGGTCTCCAGTCCCATGGAGTACAGATCTGTCACCAGACAGTGGCAAACCAGTGGGGTCAGGGCTGGCGTGAGGGAAGCTGGGAGCCCCGAGGAGTCATTCCTTCAACTTAGGGGTGTGATGTCAAGGTAGGCTTGAGCCAAAATTCAGAAGATGAGGAAGACTGAGATGAAGCACAGGGGAAGTGTTCTGGGCCGAGACCCATACCTCCAAAGGCTTGGGGGGGAAGAGAGGAGCATTCATCTCTCTCCTCCCTCTCACACGGCCCCTCCTCTGCGCCAGGGCTGGCAATGCTGAGAACACGGGGTAACCAGCACAGGCTCCTGGCTCGGGCCCTGACCTCAGGAGGCTCTCCATCCAGGAGGGAGGCAATGATAGACGCTGGGCCCTCTGGGCCCCAAGGCCACTCACTCAGCTTTCTCTGGCTCTGGCTCAGGTTCTGGCTCTGGTTCTGGAGGCAGCTCCTCTTCCTCTCCATCCACCTGGCAGCAGGGCAAGCATCAGAGTCTTGAGCCCCCATTCCTGGGTGCCTCACGGTGCTGACCTGCCTGCTTACCCCTGTGGACCCCCTCCCCCCCTGTCATCTCCTTGGGGCCATCCAAGTTCCACAGCGCCCCCGCCAGAAGGAAGAGGGACTAGGACTCTCATTTTACAGCGGGGAGCTGAGGCCCCGAGAGGTGGGACGCCTTGCTCAAGCACCCTGCAGGGTCAGGCGACACCAGGGTCAGGCTCCGGTCCAGGAGGGAGGCAATGATAGAGGCTTTGGGCCCAAAGGCCACTCACTCACTCAGCTTCCTCAGGCTCCAGCTCTCTTCCTAACCTTTCCCCTCCCCTGGACACCCACCCCCAGGGGCACTCACAGCACCAGGACCTGAGGATGCTGTGGGCAACTTACTGCCCACAACCATCTGTGTCTCTGAGGGTCTCTCCTGGTGCCCCCCGACCCCACCTCGGCTGCTTTTAATTCCTGGCCCTGTTTCCCTTCAAATGTCATCTTGGGGTCTCTCGCTCTGTGACTCCAGATATCTTTTTCTTTCTCTCCCAGAAACATCACCTTTTTTCACGGGAGCTCTCTCCAGTCTCCACCTCCGAGTCCATTTCTCTGTCTCTGTCTCTCTCTCTCTCTCTGTGTGCGCTCCCCTCTCTCCTGTAGGTTCCCTTCAACAAAGCCAGGCCCCATACCAAGCATCTCACACATATTATCTCACTGAATCTATGATTTCAGCCTCCTGGAGAGCCCGCATAGTGCCGCCTGCGCATCCCTGCGTCTGAGTCTCTCTTCCCCTCGGCCCCTCCTAACCCAGCGTCTCCCGCACCCCAACTCCCCCACCCCCGCTGCACTCTCACCCCCAGCTTCCTCTTGAGGATGGGGGAGCCCTCTGGCGTGGGTGGCTCCACCGGCGTCGTGTCACCCATGTCCCCGAGGCCTCCCGGGGCCCCTTCGAGCCGGAAGGGGCCCCGTTCAGCCGCGGCCCCGGCCCCGTCGGCGCCGTCCGGGCCGGCCTCGTGCGGGGCGCCTTCCTCGCCGGGGCCCTCCGCGGCGTCGCCGGCGCCCTCGCCCTCGCCCTCGCCGTCCGCTTCGCCGCCAGCCCCCGCCGGCTGCTCGCCGTGCACCTCGTCGCCCGTGGGGTCGGGCATGCCGGCCAGCAGTTCGGTCACCGTCACCTTCTTGGCCCCCTCCACGAGCCCGCCGCCGAAGAGCGAGCCCCAGAGCAGGCCCAGCGCGCCCGCCGCCAGCCCCGCGCCCGTGGCCGCCGCGCGCGTCACCGCCGCCCAGAGCAGGGCGCCCGCCGCCGCCGCCGCCTCCCGCGCCGTC